>CACRXP010001098.1:67009-90629 GCA_902702965.1 Spirometra erinaceieuropaei | reverse complement strand
GACAGATGATGGGAACGATGGGCGATTTAGTTCGGCCCAAATTTCGACTACGCATAAAAAAGCAGGCTGCGCAGAGATCGCGGATGGGAGACGCCTTTACTCCCAGCTGCCTACAGTGCGTTAGTGTTTGGGCCAGTCATCAAGGTAGTAAGCGCACAAAACACCCCTCCTAACACCAGAACAGAAAGATTTTACAGTCGGGAGTAGCTCTCCATACGCATGTGGCTGTCAGAGCGAGTTGGGCGGATGTCGAGATGAAGTGTCTAGAAATGTGGCCCAGGTGAGTCAGCAAGAGAACCACTACCGCCAGTGGATTATGCAGTCTACTCCCAACACCTGGTGACTGAACGCACTCGAGGGGTCAGTGGGGCAGACAGGAACAATCTGTTGCAACAGAGGGGGAAGGTAGGATGGAGGCAGCAGTGACGTGGCTACAACGTGGAGCACTCGGCTGCGGCCACGACGCGAGATGGATGCAAATGTTTCTCTCTGCACAGGCGGTTATATGCAAATGCAGGGAAATGCGAACTGCCCTAGCACACACCACTGACCACAGGCAGAAATATGCTAACCGAGGGGCGACTTTCACCGATGCAAAATGCGCATGTTAACTATTCACGTAAATATATATATATATATATATATATCAAGTGAGTGATTTTAGAAATTATCCACTTTAGGGCATGAAGTCAAGTCGCCGGAACATGACTTTTTAGGGTCAGACCCGGAGTTACAATGGACATTCGAGTCGAAGATAATCAGTTACTGTGGAGTAACCACGTAATGCCCATTCTACAAAGAAGTAGCACTACTAGTAACATGAAATCGATATGGCAAACGTATTATGTCATACTTCCGACAGCATGCGGACAATCATCCTTCCTCGATATGACGTAGGCGTGCGAACAGCAGAACGTGCTTTAATCTGCGAGGACTGGTCTATGTTTGATTAATCATCTCCTTCACGCAGCCAACCTCAGTAATGACAGACAACGCCTTGACGCTCAGAGCACAAGAGGTCTGATGAGCCAAACAGCCGCATGAACGTAGAGTTGCGGTGTATAAGGGCAGGGTGGTGGTATCTGACTAGGCATTTCAAAGCGTGACTCCTCGGATTTTCGACAAAGCAAGCGCAATAGAAGTAACGCTCCTATTGGCTTCAATAATAGTCCAGCAAACGATTCGCATAGCTAATGACAAGTTGATTCCAGCTCATCGGTCCTAACAACAAATAAGGGCATACCACCACAACGTACAGCTATGCACGCGTCCGAGGATTCTGTCAGACGTTCCAATTCGGCCGTGACAGCCTCCTGAGCACTGTTCAATTCCTGTACGCAGAGGTGAGCCTTGTAGAGAAGGATCTGCGAACAGCGCTTGATTGCCACACTGAAACTGATGACGTTGTGGTTCAGCGCAGCACCGCCGCCGCCGCTGCTGGTGGTGCCGCCAAGCCCCGTCTGACCAATCGGACCGGCGTGGTCTAGGTCCCCGCGAATGCTCTCGTAGCCACTGGCAACACCGCTGCTGGGTCGCGAAGACTGTCCCGGCCCGGCAGAGAGGACAGGAAGGGAGGCGGCAAGGAGACTGCTGTCGCCGTTGTTGTTGCCAACTCCCGCGAAGATGCTGCCACCGCAGGGTTCAGTGGCGTGGCCGCGGGCCCCCCCACGACCACGGCAGTCGGGGCAGAAGATAACGTCACAGGTCTCGCAGAATAACAGCTCCTGACTGGGATGCAGACGGCACTTGGGTACCCTGTCCCTGCGCTGGCTTGCCAGAAGGTCAAGCAGCTGGTTGACAATGAAGGCTGGTGGGAAAGCCGCGGCCCCACCGCCTGGCACGGCGATGGTCTCTCGACAGATGGGACACCGGAAGGACTCGTCGTTTTGCTGAGAGGGAAGGGATTGAAGTCAGCCAACGATACACATCAGAGCGGGGAGCGGGTGCAGAACAGGGCCGTCAGTTAATGCAAATAATGACGCCGTGCAACAAGTTGGAGTAGCCATGTGTGAGTGGAAAGAAATATCGAAATTTTAGGCGACTCATTATCACATCAGAACGCCATAGGACTCAACCGTCTCTGTTCACTAGTGTACAATTTCAGAACTTTGCCTGGATTCACTGAAAAGTTGGAATAGTGTAAATAAAAGGATTCCTTACAAATGGAGGATTTTATATATTCACTTCGGGGTCTGGACTAGAGACTGCCAACATCAGCGGAATAGCCGTATAGTGCTCACAGCTGCCTAAATCGAGCTAAAAGTTGGATTGCAAGACCCCACGGGGTGTCTGCTAGCCCATGCAGTTGTGTTGGAGAGGAACATCCGTAAAAGTTTTCACTTTCTCTGATGGCGCTTCATTTTTCACGGCCCGGACAAGCCTGAAAAAACCTGCTCCAAAGAGTTAACAGTTCCGTTGCCGTAAGCGACGACGTCCTTCGTGTGTCCCTCACGGTGTGGATGCAGAATCGGTAACCTGCAAGTGAGTCGACTTGCGTCGCATCTATCGCACTCTGCCTTTCTTCACCTGTCTTGCTCCAATAGCAACAAAAATGTCAAGACGACCAGAGGTGGGCACACTGGCTAACAAAGTAGGAAAGTTCATCTACGCGTGCCACACACGGCCTGGCCCCAATTGGGTGCACCGGAAGTCCGGGCCTCGCCACCGTGACTGTCTTATAGAGGCCAAACTGAGAAGGAGCCATCGATGCCTAACTCTCAGTCCTTCGGCCACTTTAAAATACTTAGTATGAGGACCGATATATCGTGTCAGTTGGCAAGCTTCCCAGCCACGACTCCTAAGGCGTTGTGATAGATTTAAGCACGCCAGGTCTATGATGGGGATGCACTGACTTCCCGTGGAGGTGTATTCCCTAATGCCAGCCTCACCCTCGTTCTCTCACTCCTCACTTTTCAGTGCGCCGGTCGACTGTCTGAATCTGTCGGTCAATTGGTGATCGGATTGCGTGTGGTGACTGATAAAATTAAACGCCCGTCTACGCATGCCACGCACACGACGTGATCCCCGCCACGTGTACCAGGTCACAATAAGGGCGGCTCGACTGCGAGAGAGTACCAGCAAGGTCGCATCAAGAAGAAGCCATTTCGACCTGACCAGAAGTTATTTTGACAAACTCAAAGAAACTTATAAATGTGCCTTCTCTTAAGTGGACACAAACCAGAAACCATTGGAAACTTTTATTTACCGATGACAGGTAACATAAACTTTAAGGCGACAGTATTGGAATGCTCGTGGCCCAGAACATGTTGTTAGGTCGCTGTTGTTGCGTTGCTCGAAATCACTCTTTGTGAATACTTTTCTTGGTGCAACTGACTTAAATGGCCTCCCTAAGCATGGCGTGAGAATAGGCACGCCCCACCCAAGTAAAAAGGTGGATCTGCGCATAATTCCGGAAAGGGCAAAATACTCCCACGTTCTAACCCCAACAACAACCCTAATATAAAACTAAACCGTTGCCCTAACCCTGACCCTACCCTAGAACTTAATTCTGCAGTTACAGTGAGTGACCAATCTCATGAAATATTCGCCAAAATTCTGAAATGCGTTTCCAATTAGGAAGGACTCATTAGGCGCGGTTGTAATACTGATTATCTTGCGGCGTAATCCCATAATATTTCGGACTTGGCAGTCTGTCGGCTTTCAAATGCACGTCTTTTCAATCTCCTGTAGAGGTCGTGCTCGACAAAAAATGACAACTTAAGTAGCCTGCATGTTTCACATTGATTTTCGATAGTCTTGCAAATTCAAACATATTTTATAAGAAACGTTAACAAAAGTATGCCCTCTTTCACTTGTTTGGTAGGAAACCATCTCATCTTCATATTTTATTCGCGAAGAAGCAGTTTTAAAAAAGTTTCCTAATTCCCGAATAATTTGAAGCCTGATCAGCCGTTGCGCCTAGTGATTGCAGTCTACACGCTTCATGCGTTCTGCATAAAGAAAATCGAATATTCTTCTATGCCTTTAGAAAGATACCATATAGAGTCCGTAAAATTTTGTAATGGATGTGGGCCATGTTGTACATTTCATGAGAAGCAGTGGTAAATGGATAGATACGAGGCTGTATGAATAGACATCGCACGGTCTTAGAAAATCTCATAATTATAAACTTTTTTAAAACCTAATTATTCTGCTTCTTCGAGTATAAAATATGAAGATGAGGTGGTTTCCTATTAAACGAGTGAAAGAAAGCATACCTTTGTTAACGTTTCTCATAAAATATATTTGAATTTGCAAGACTATCGAAAATCAATGTGAAACATGCAGGCTACTTAAGTTGTCATTTTTTGTCGAGCACGAGCTATACAGGAGATTGAAAAGACGTGCATTTGAAAGTCGACATCCTGCCAAGTCCGAAATATTATAGGATTACGCCGCAAGGTAATCAGTATTACAACCGCGCCTAATTAATCCTTCCTAACTGGAAACGCATTTCAGAATTTTGGCGAATATTTCATGAGATTGGTCACTCGCTGTAATGCTAGCCCGTTTCTTAATCCTAAGTTTGGTCCTGACTTACCTTACTGTCAACTAAAAATCTACTCTTAAACCGAATCCTTAACTTAACCCTAATTTCACTGGAATTGGGCTCAAAGCCACCCATATTGCGGGCGGTTCCTGTTCTTTTGTCCTGTTTAAGGGATTATAGAGGTCAGTCCTACACTTTTCTAGAATGAGGACCTACTTTGGTAACAGACAAAAACTTAAAAACCATAACAAACAGCTAGTAGAATGAGTAGGGGCAAAGAGAAACATTTAGCCAGAACTTCGATCACGGGATAGGCTCCTGAAAAAGTAATTCAGAAGACTAAGATGGGGCGTAACTGCTCAAAGAGATCGAGAAACCCGGTTTTGAAGGCCACAGTCGTGTGTGGGCCGGGAGATTCTACAGTCTGGAGGACGTTGAGAGCGCTGTTTGCTTTTTTTAAAAAAATATTCAGAGTAAGAGTTTGTATCTCAAGGTGCGCTTCGTTGCCACGATCTCCAAGCCCGCTGTTCGAATATACGCACCCTCGCTCCAACCGGGACGCCGGTGAAGTAATCGGCATGGCTCACACAAAGCACTCGCGTGTTTTCCGACGTCTCAGCGCGGGCAGCAGCAACCATAATTCCAACCTCGACGCACACTACGGGGACCGACCAACAACGGTCTCATGTCCAACTATCGACTTTTTACACAGGCCAGTGGCTCTCGCTCTCACCCCAAGTGAACTTGGAATGTATTCCCCCCCCCCCCTCCCCGACGTTCGCACGTCGTTTGCGGCTTCAACGCCTGCCTCATCAGCACCATTGCAAGAATTACACCGATCCTGTTCATTCCGTTCGGGGAGGTGGATTGTTAACGGTCTGACTAGCCACGAGGACAACTGTGTCCTTCCGAGGAGCCTCAACATTTTTCCTCTGATGAGTGCGGTCTTAGACAGAAAAAAGGTACTTCCTCAAGCCCCAAGTTAAACGTTCTTCTAGTGTACTTTCTAGAACACACTCTCTGTAGAAACCGACTCTTCGCCGGCAGTGATATGCGTTGATAAGGCCAGGGCCGTGCACTCAAAATCTCGAGCACTCTTGACTCAGGTGTTCTTGAGTGAGTATGAGTATGAACTAGCAGGAAGGGATCGCGGTCAATTCGAAGTCGGAATAGACTAAATTACTCGCGATTTCTGCAACGCTGCAGCACATTAAACTGGGTGCAGAATGGCAAGGGAGACTGGAATGACCATCTCTGTCTTATTAACCATTGTTAGCCAGCCATACGCAACACCGAAGTATGAAACACCTAGGGCTCGATCCCGCGACCTGTTGGCTAGATGTCCAACGCCTCTAACCACTGAGCCACGGGCTCGTTGTCCTTCCGGTTACGATCGGGAATATACAATAGTAGAGGGGCGCTCAGCGATCGTTTCTACGGAACCCACTAGTAGCGTTGTGCGTTAGGGCTCTCCCTCTCTTGAGCCCAACCAGCAGCCGCACAGCGGTGCATAATATAGGCAGAATGGTATTACCGACAAAGACAAGCGAGACTGGAATGGCCACTTCTGGCTTATTGGGCGTCGCCAGCCAGTCATACCCAACGCCGAAGAGTGGAACACCTGGGGTTCGATCCCGCGGCCTGTTGGTTAGAAGTCCAACGCCTCTGACCGGGGGCACAAACATACGTTCAAAAGACCAAATTGCCGTGAACAAGGACGGAGGACACTTTCACGGTCGAAAATCGAGTCCAGGGGGCTTTCAGCGAAGACGCCGCAATTCCCGGTTGCAAGTAAAGGGATCCGATAAAAAAAAGACCGGGGTAATCACGGGTCCTGCTATGGGCAGCATTGGGGCACGTCATACATAAACCAGAGCTGTTAAACTAGCTCTAGTAGGACTAAGTGTGAAATTTGCTTTGACGAATATTGCAGTTGATTTAGCGCGAGCGACAAGAGCGCAATGATTCCCTGCGCTCGAATGGGTTTATGGCGAAGGAGAAATGCGCAACACTCATCTCCCAAAACCCACTACGCTCTAATGTTAAGATAGAGTAAAGAAGACCAGAGATGGAAATGGACGCAGAGGATGCGATGACCTAGTCCGCGTCTACGCGTGCCACGGGCGAGCTGGTTCCCACAAGCACACGAACCAGGCTGCAAATAAAGTGGCATCAGATCTCCCAATGAAGAGGATCACCATAAAGGCCACATTAAGATGGAACCATTTCAGTTTAACCCTAACTGCAAGAGGAAGACTGAGTTGTCTTGACAGTCGAGTCATGCATTTAAACGCGCGGCACTAGTTTACGGGGGGTCAGCTTTATCTTAAAGTGAAAAGTTAGCACTGGAACTGAATTGAGGCGGTAAGAGTCGGGAAGGGGCGGCTACAGACGGTGTCTTACCACTGATCTCATGAAGTGTTAGCCGACAATCAGAAATCTGTTTTCGACTAGGAAGGATTACTTAGGTAGGGTTGCGCTATCGATTATCATACAGCATAATGCACTTCCTTTCGGCCACCTGCAAAAACTACTCCCAGTAAAAAAAGAGGACAACCTAATTGGTGTCGATTTTTAAATTGACTTCTGGTGCCCTTATAAATTTAAGTAGATTTTACAGAAAACACGTTCAAAATATTTCTTTTTGTGCCTATTTGGTAGACAATGACGTTTTCTTTAAATTGTATACTTAGAGAAATTGCATTTTCCGGTTTAAACAAAATTGTAATTATGAGACTTAAAATGTGATGGAGACGTGACTGGTTGCCAATTGAGTACAAGGAAGGATAATTTTGATTATGTTTTCCCTAAAAGGTAGATGGATTTATAAGGGCATCGAAAATCAATGAAAAAACGTACTACCCATGAGTAGCCATTTTTACCAAGTGTGGTGGCCAAAAAGAAGTACACTGGAAAGCCATCATCCTGGTGTGAGTGAGATATCTTGGGATCATGCTTCAAGATAATCAATATTACAACCCAAACTAAGTAATCTAACCGAATCAAACACGTACTTCAGAATTCCGGTTAACATTTCATGAGACCGGTCACCGACTGTAGGACGATCAAGAATGTTTTAGAAATATGATAACTTCAATAGCCACTCATTCACTAGGCAGGAATTTAAACGAGGACGTCAAATTTGTCGATATTTTGCGACAAAAACATCTGCGCAAAGTCAATGGAGGGGGAAGGGGGGGGGGTAAAGTTGACATATCTGTCCAATGATGCATTCAGGGCATGCGAAAGGTAGTTCTTGCCGAAAAGTTTATCGTCCACAAAGCTGGACAAAAATCGGTCCGTCCCCCGGCCGTGAGCCAAAAAACACAGCATCTACGAATGAATCCCAGTCCAAACTGTCTTGAGGACAGACTGTGGGAACTCTGTCCACCACATCAGGCTTCGGTTGAGTTAACCGGCGCTGAGACCCCATCCCCCTGTGAAAGATGGGGAGTAGTGATTCAAACTGACTTAACCGTCACAAGCTCGCATACAGTGAATCCGCAGTGATCCAGATATCCCCTAGCACCGGTGGCGTTAAGATGTTGTTGATGGCTTTCCTGGAGTCAAAACAGTCCGGGCAGTATATTGACTTCGGTGCGCGAAAGCACTAGTCGCGCACCCAAAAACTCTATAGGAAATCCGTGCCAGTGTGCCTCTATAAAAGTCTAAGATGCATGGATAGGGGATTTGAAGATGGGGAAGCAGATACCGCTCAATCACTAAAACTAAGCGCAAGCACGGACGGGAGAGAAAAGCCGCAAAGGTTCAGAGCATGCAGTGTTAGTGTCAAGACTGCGCAAACCTGGGTTTCTAGGATCCGCTCGAGGCAGTTGCGGCAAATAGTGTGAGAGCAGGGCAAGATCTTTGCCGTATGATCGGACGAGTTGTACCCCGACAGACAGGTGCCACAGGTGAGAAAGCTGTCCGAGAAGTCTTCCACGTTGATCATCATGGTTTCAACAAGATGAGATGACATCTGGAGGGAGCGACGAAAGGTTTAACGTTAGTACAAGGGTTGTAGAATACACGCAATTGATGGATGCTGCGTATGAGAAAAGCTGGGATGAGACGGCATGCATTATCAGCACTAAGCAAGCGAATAATGAGGCCATGAGGACTGGGATCAGCCGCACTTACAGACAGTGTCATTATGGCATCAGAGTATCCTGAATTGGGGACAAATGCACATGTCAGATCTCTCACGTGAAGGCGGAACGGCATACGTGAAAGGTATGGGGGTAAACAACGACTGTTAATTATTCATTCAAGGCCTTCTGGGCGAGCAATGATACCAAATGCAGCAAAACTTGGGGATGGACCCATTACAAATAGACTGATTTAGTAAAACCGAAAACATAATCAACCGTAGACGTGAACAAAGCTGGAAAAGAAAAGGCAATTAAGGGTATAGTGGGACCTCTGTCGAGTCAACCTCTAAAATGAGGGAAAGTGTTATGCAAATGTTATTAAAGACAACAGAAACCTATGGTGTAGCCGTCGCTTTCAGCCCGCAATGGATAAACAAAGAGTAAGCGCAGCTATTTTGTATAAACGTTTGCGACAGACGGTTGTTTATGGTAAATATGGCAATTGATATGACAATTGCGGCCACCTGGGGTTCGTCAAATACATTAGGCAGGTTTTGTCTGACACCAGACTTAGGTACCTACAGATCTGGGATTTGGATTACGAAAATTACCGCACAGAATGACTGGACTAGTGAGACAGGCGCAGTGGCACGTCCGATCACTAATTGTCGCTCGGTGCGTGGGGCGAATACCGATGAAAAGCACAGCTTATAGCAACCTTCATAAGAATCTCACTATGCTCGAGTCTCAAAGCCTTCAAAAGGCTTCAAATACTCGACATTCACACGAATCAGTGCGGCGAAATAGTCAGCTGGTCTCAGCAGGATGTCATTAACAGTCTGGCCCTCGTGAAAACCAGTGAAGTCTACTGGCCTTGAGTGAATGACAAATGGACACAATTGCGTAAGGTCATCGTCAAGAGTTAGTAAGACCGGTAGATGCTGCGTGGAAATAATCATGACCGATCTGGCCGTCTCCAAGCTAGAGCTCCACCGCACCACAAGTCATCGCCCAACATTTTGGCCTTCGGACTTCGGAGCGAAAGTGAACCAACTAACACGGAGGCCGGCAGACAGCACGGCTGCAATTAGTTCTAGGCAACTTTTGTCATGTCCACTCTCGTTTTTAGCTGGCAGTCGGCGACGCTGTCCCAGAAGGGTAAAATTTGCGTCAAATAAAATTCTAAAGGATCTCGTCTCCACATTGTCCAGCCATTTAAATCGGCGAGTAAAGAGGCGCAGCCGGTACACTTTGTTCTTTAACACTGATCTGAAAAACTTCTACAGGGAAAAGGTCATACTAACCCTGTTGATCTAGTTTTACATAAAGTCGACCTATAATAGACGGAGCTGCTGACTAACGCAATAGCACAGCATCTTTCCGGGCCGCGCAAATTCACTAAGGTGGTCATCTTCGTTTATGCTCAACTGACTGTCATGGCCACGTCAGTTTCCATCCTACCTACCGGGGACAACACACTTTGGAGAAGTGACCACCAACAACGCCATTAGAGAACTATGCAAAGACAACAAACTACTGTAGTATTTACGTGGTCTGCGGACGCGTGCTAAAAGTATTTTACGTAGTTAAGCACAGATGGAGGGAGGAGGCAGTCCTGATGGACGTCCGCTAGTCGCGCGAACTTTCGTCTTTGTCCTGTAAGGGTAGGCTTGGACGACGTGAAGTGTTTTGATGGTATGCCGTCATGAGGTACAGCCGATAACAAGGAATCCCATGGCTAGTCAAATGAATGCAACCAGCAAGACAGAAGAGTGGACTGCTGGTAACGGGGGTGATTTTCAGGAGTTCGGCGAAGGATGATGTGCAGATCAAAATATAGCCGCACTGCTGAGGGTGGTTACTCTTATATTTCACAATCGCAGTAAGAGGTTGTGTGGACTGTGCTGCAGTCATATTAAAACTCCGGCGTTAAAGTGTCTTCAATCAGGATGGAAAATGAGAAGGGCAGACCTGCCACTTTCAGAAGTCCAACAAAATGCTTCTCTCCACCGTCTTATCTAACATCGGCACTATCATTATATTTTGGTCGTTCCTGATAATCGAGGAAGGTAGATTATAAGATCACTGTCAAAATCAGTTAAAATTTTATTGCGTCACTGTCAAAAAATAATCCTTCAAGACTTAGGGCCGCCTTGCTCTATAATCCGCTGTCGGTGTTTCGTGCAGTGCCCGTGGTCTCGGGCCAAAAAGTATTTGGACTCTGTACGATCACATGAGTGTGCAGTCTCTGCACTACCAACGCACTGGACTGCCTTGCAATGCTGTCTAACTATTCGCGAAGTACTCTTGGGTGCGCTTGGGTTCCGCCTATTGCCAAAGACGCATCAGTTAGTGTTGAATTTCCATGCTGTTCGTATCTTTCTGACAGCATGTATCCGGAACTGTAGCCCAGACCAGGATCCCTGGCCTCACAAAAATGATTGATGAATTTATTCTGTTTCGTATATAGAACTTCCGCATCGTCCTTTCGCCTTATTTCGAGTGGTCACAACGAAGGTAGCGGCGGCGGTGGCGGGTGGGTTTAGAATAACTAACATCGTGGACGCGGTCGTCGTTACATAGGTTCAGTCATGACAAAAACCGTGTGAAGTTTACGCAGTGCGACCATTATAAACTACTGGGTGATTACTGAGAAACTTACGAAGAGTCTCGCTCTTCAAAATTTAAGTAGAGATTCGTAGCGGTCCGGCGAACCACTGAACGAAAATCGATTGCCAGAAATAAAATTGCGTTAGCGAAGAACGGACAGATGAAAAGTACATGCCGGGATTCACTGGTCATCTTAGCTGATCAGCAGTAATAAGCAGAAAACGATAGGAAAAAAACGTTCCTTAGAAGTTAGTGTAAATTCCTCCAGTTGTATGCTATCCTAAACTAACGTCTTCCAGAAACAAACTAATACCATAAAGACAGAGTTTACGAGGGTATAAGTATCTCTCCTCCTAAATTAAAGTGTAAGGATTCGTTCTAAGTTTGTATCGGGAATTAGTTGTTGTTTTTACGAAGATCCGAAATCAATGTTACGGAGAAAGCCTTACTATTTATTCACATGGGAAGAAGCATTACCGCCCAATCTTGGCAGAAAAATTGCCGAACGACAAGGCGGGGGTCGAGTCGTTTAATGAGGTGATGAACGGCCTAGCCTAATTGCGGGGGGAACCTTGTAGGGTCGCCGATGCCTATGCGTCCTCTATTGGCCACCAATACCTGCTCGGCGATTGGATAGTTTTTACCTGGAGGATTCTTAGAATATTCCGGGCTCACTTTAGTTACGCTCTCTTTGCAATATCAAACCGTTTGATTCACACGTAATTCTAACTCTATTAGCGTTTAAGTTATTTTGAGGATTAGGATTGGGGTTGAGTTAGGGGTTGGGGCTAGAGTTTGACAGAGGCTTGGATAATAATAAAGTTCATGGCTGCGAATATTCATATCGTTTTTTTAGGGCAAGTGTTATGGTCGGGGTTAGGGTTGGCGTTAGGGTTAGTTTCCACGGTTAGGTCTGGTTGATAACGCGATACTAGATCGTCTAGTTTATAAGGAGTCCCGTGGACATGTCTATCGAAGTAGTTCTTCTGTCGTCCTTCCGCCGCTCCTAAGTGGTCTCGCGCTGGATTTTGAGCACAACGGTTTAACCCCTGTAGCTGCTAAACATATTTGTCTGGAGTATGGCTGATGAGGGTGGTTAAGCGACAGCGTGAGTGGCTTGGAAGGCCAAAATAACGCATGGAGAGCATGAAGAATAGGGCATACCTCGAAGAGGATTTTACCGCGGTACGGCACACCATCATGATACACGGCAATCTTTTATCCTAGTCATGTGGGTGGTTTTCTTTGGCGAATGCCCGCAGCAGCTGAATCAGTGTTCTGTTGGTTCTCTCACCTTGATCGTTTCCTTCGTATCGGACAGGTGTTGTGTGTGTCTCGTAGGTGTCAATAAACATATGTTTACTGTCGCCGTGCCAGACAGCCTATTTTTAGTTACCATATGGAATTAACAGTAGTATTTGCCGTCCAGTGTGTTTAGTTGTAAGTTATCAACGTTTTGATTTTCGTAGAGCAACGAAACTTCTGTTGATTACCTCGTAATGCCCCGAAGAAGACTTACTAATAGACGAAAGCTCGTGGCCTCCTCGCCATCTCTGAGTGCTAGAATCGGTTTGATACCAGTAGGCATGTTTGTTTAAAATATTGCAGTCTCTTACTTTTCCCTTTGTGTGCGCGTCCGTCGTGTCTTTCGAGGTACAGCTTGTCCTATTGGTGATACAATCACTCACCGCAATTTCTTTTAGTATTATTCGTTGCAGAGGTGGCTGCTCCACCAGGCATCTATTTACTATAGTGTTAGTTACTTTATGTTGTCCGCATTTACCGCATTAATAACAGTTGCACAGCCGTTGGCGTTGCTGGTACTAGTAGTACTTCAGTCAGTGTTGCCTATACCATGACAGTTGGTAAAGTAGTAGTGATCATGTCGGTAGTAGTAGTAGTAGTAGTAGTAGTAGTAGTAGTAGTAGTAGTAGTAGTAGTAGTAGTAGTAGTAGAAGTGTTACCAAGAGTTCCCTATGGCAACAGAGTCACTGCTGACATTCGCCCATAGCAGAAGAACTGGGTTTGCATTTCCCGTGTGTATTGAATCTACTGACTGCAGTAACATTTCTTCGGGCACCGGCAGTAGCCAGTCTTATTTCAGCAGACTTATTGAGGTTATTCTGCTTGTTGCTGACGTACTAATACCGGCAATTACTGCTGTCGTGCCGCATGCTAGAATAGAAGAAGTTATAATAGTTTCCGTGTTACTGGCTGTCGTCAAGTTAGTATTTAGATATGCAGCATTTCCGTTGTAGTCGTTGTAACAGTAGTAATATCAGCGGCATTACTAATAGTACTAGGGGCAGTGTTATTAGTAATTGAAGTAGAAGTTCTGTTAGTGGTAGTAACACTATTGGTGATTTTAGTGGTTGTACCGGTAGAAGCGGTTGTAGTTTTCCGAGTTGTCGTAGTTGTGACTGCAGAAGGGTTGAGCAACAGTAGTTATAGTTGTGGAAGTTTTCATATTCCTACCACATCCGTTACTAAACCTCCTAGTATTGACGGCGGCAGCATTAGTAATAGTAGTAGTTGTCGTCTACGTAGTGGTTTCTGATTTCCTAACCCCACTATTTTTAGAAGCATTGCCAGCGGCCGCAGTATGCCTTTTCACTAACAGTGGCACTGCTACCAGCGGTAGTTTTAGTTGCAAACTCATTGGCATTAACAGTCTTTCAGGTAGTATCCGCTGCACAGACCTTGCATCTACCGATGAAGTAGTCGTAGTGATGTCAGCGGTACCGAAATTTCTTACCGCCTTACTACTGTTGGGAGTGGTACGCGCGCCCATTGACTTTAATCTCGGTGCCATGAATGTAACGTTGAGGGGTACTTGCGGTTTTAATATTACCATATGTCGCAGTAGCCATGAGAATAGTAGTGGCGCTAACATTAACAGTTGTGCTGTCCGTTAGTGCAGTAGTTCTCGCAGTAATCGTGCTGGTAGTAGTAGTAGTAGTAGTAGTAGTAGTAGTAGTAGTAGTAGTAGTAGTAGTAGTAGTAGTAGTAGTAGTAGTAGTAGTAGTAGTAGTAATAGTAGTAGTAGTAGTAGTCGTTATAATAGCAGTAGTAGCAGCATTAATAGCAATGGTTTTGACAGTAATGGTTGTACCAGTAGGGAAGCATTGGTATAAGCCATGGCAGACGATTTCGAAGACGTAGACGTTCTCTCGGTATTAGTAACTAGCTGGACCCCGCCACGCGTCGCTGTGGCTCAAGTGAATTCAAAATCTCTGTTGGATAATTAACCTGCCTCGTCTGCTTCCACAACAGTGTCGACGGACGTATATGTGACTGCCTTGCTTTGAATCCTAGACTGAATAATGTGGTTAGGATGGCACGCGTGTTTGTTTTTGGCCGCAAGAATAGTTCGTTCGCTCAATCAGTCGTGATTGTTGAAAGTGGTCTGAATAGTGGGAGACACCTTTTCAACCAATTCCTCTTTTGGGGACACTAAATTGCCGAGGCTAGGACGTAGGGAAATCCTTCCTGAAGTCGGATCAGCGGGCACCGTTGCATTGCCAACTGCCAGCAATTACTGTGAGAATACATTAGCTGATCGGTAGTTTTGCAGCTGGACAGGCATATTTGTAGCTAATTTTGCCGTCTGGATTTGGAGCCACAAAGAAAAGTATTTCAGGCAGGCATTTATTTCGTCTGCTGTTGCCGACGGAGGAATTACAGGCAGTGTTTTCCTGAAGTTTCCTGCAAGCAGCAGTAGTAGTAGTGTCTCCAAATGGTCTGCTGTTTCCGCGCAACTCTCGCAGTGTTCGAACGAGAGCCTCGAGCGCCTTTTTGCTCACAGCGCAAATCCACATCTAACGAAACAGCAAAAGATCGGTTTGATGAGGACATTCCCCGTTGATAAGGAACTTTTTTCGCGATTTCTTGCGTACATGTCCCCAATAACTATTAACGCCTAGGCGTAGATTCCTGCTGTGAAATCGGCATTTGCAATTTTCCTTGCGTAGTCGACGGAAGATATCCTGAGCCATGTGCGATTTATATTTCTCTCATAAATCTGTTAGAGATTAAGTACAGCAGGCGGTCAGTATGACTGCAAAAAATGAACGAATTCGATGTGGATGGGACGTGTTGCATGCAACAATAATGAATACATCCCAGTATCGGTAGTTTTCCAATAAATTGAGAGCCTGGCATGCATTACGAAAGTGGCGTGCGTAACGCCATTCACAGATTTCAATTGCTCGAAAGACGTTGAACCGGCACATTCACTTATAACGTGCGGAGTAAGAAGCATTCGCCCTGATTGGGATGCACGCTGTGCAGTCTGCCTATCGCAGTTCTTTTGAATATGCCAACGTGTCCGTCGACCCGCATTTTTTTGCATCGTACAAAAGATTTTCTGCACGCATCCCCTGTGTAACAAGTAGGCACTTCCGAAAACGGTAGTGTTTTTGGCAAACGCATCATTTTGGCTTAACGGGAAGAAAACAGTTAATGTGTGTTGCCGGTGGCCTGTTGCACATTTGCATCGCTAAGGTAAACGCATTGTCCATTCACTAAGTGTACTGCAAGTGAACAACACCTTCACGTGCTCATAGATGGGAAAAGAAAGTATCCGCCACAGGGCTTTGTTGCTGTTGACGCATCTTCCAGCCCAATACTGTGCGATTTCATCGAGTTATGTGTCCACATCCCTTTCCCTCTTTTCGTGTTGCACGCCGAAAACGGCCATGTCGCTGCCTTTGCTCACGTACTTACAAATGTATCAAATTCATTTCCCGAAATTGCAGTTTTCCACGTTTATGTGAACTTCGTTTACTTCTAAAAGCAAAGGCGAATACGAAACAACACAGCGGTTACTGACTTGTATGTCACCGCTTCGCAGTCATACGATTGCCAAGTTGCCGACGTCTTCCGCTAGTCGTTTTCGGGATAAGGGACTTCCGTCGATACCGGTAACTGTGGTGCATACGAATGCCCGGGGATATCTCTTAGAACGTTTCCCGTCTATCATAATGGGAGGTAGGGGTTGAGGGGGGGACCGCAAAGTTCATTCAACATATTCTTCGCCGCGACTTCGGGCAAATCATTGTGGACCTCGGCGCCAGGTAATTCAGCGCATATTGCATCGGCGATTTCGTTGGAGGTGATCTTGTTATATAGCCAGATCCATACGTGTTCGTGGGACAGTCCCCTCTTTTGCCATTCCCCTAAGACATCCAGCAGCGCACAGACCAAACCACCTCGTGTTTCACCATGAAGTTCATCAGCGACTTCATTTTCTTCCTAAAAACACGTGCTGTGATGTCATACCTATTCACCGGCGATAACCCAGGAAGTAAGAGCGGATAAATATCCCCCAAGCTGCATTGCATGTGAATGTAATGAGTAGGTCTGGGCGCCCGTACTGACAAACATAAGCAATTGCACCTCGATCGCACCCGAGCATATGGCGTGGACTGTCTGTGTATGTGGAGGACAAAATCAGTAGTCTTACAACGTTAGTTGTATTACCGTCGTTCACAACTGCATCATGCAAAGGAATATAGGCTTCAGAGTGCAGCTTATTCTGATTCAAGCGAAGGAAAAGCAGGCGTTCAGTTTCGATTTTTGCATACATATACACAATGCAGTGATGAAGCAATTGACAGCATTTCAAAAGGGGGATTACTAACATTCTGTCGAATCATAAGTCGGTAGTAGTTGTTCATTGCGCTGCATTTCATGCGTGTTACCTCGCCACTGACTGGATTTATCATCTTAACGCTGAAGTGATATCTATCGGCACCATCCCGAAAAGTACATGGATACTGCGCTGAAATCGTTCTCTGACTGCAGGTATATATTGTATCACCTTACCTTACAATCATTAGTCTTCCAACGGTTGTTGGCGTACCGTCGTTCACAACAGCATTACGCAGCGTGAATGCTGAGCACGGAGACGTGTTGGACGCTGGTTCGCTGTTCCTCGCTGGCGCCTTTCAGCCACTCTCAGCTTATAGTGTTCATTCTGTTGTTGAACGAAGCAGACCTGAAGCTGCAAAACGCGGTAGCCGTGGCCGCAACCGGGCTTCCGCAAGCCGACCTGCACGACATTGAGCTGGCACAGGGTGACAGGCCCCTTATGAGGGTTGTGAGGGGGAGGGGGAATGGGACTTTGTTAACCGCGCCCAGTCGTCACGTCCGAGAATCCCAACGGAAGCGGTGACAGCCACATTAATGAAGGTAGTGTGGGACAGGTTCAAGCCGGCGTAATTTTGTATCAAAGGAGCAAAAGAAAGGACATTTTTAAGCATGTTTTCGAGGAAATATAGTTGAATATTTAAGGGTATCAAAAAATCAATGAAAAAAGTGCATGCTACATATGCAGTCATTTTTTACTGAGTGTAGTTTTCGATGCAGTCGGAAAGAAGTTCGTTCAAAGGTCGGTTTCCTGAGGCAACTGAATTATTATAGAATTACGCTGCACGATGATTAGTTTTACAACCCTGCTTAGTTATTCTTTCCGAAACGAATACGCATTTTGGAATCTCGGTTGACATTTCATGAGTTAACTCACCTACTGCACTACTAGTTGTGATGCCCTGAGGAAATGGTTGACGTAATAGTACTAGCACTAAGCTTACTATTGTCAGTTACCGTATGTAGTTTAAATACAGGCATCTGACCGAGTAGTCATACTGACAGTCTGCGAATGTCTCTGCTGATGGATTCGAGTGAGAATCCAAAACGTCAGGCCAATAAATTTCTTGTTCCAGTGATCGCATATTCGTCTTCTCAGCTCAATTTCAAAGATAAGTGAAGCTCTTCATTTATCTGGATATTATTAAGTAATTAATGCCTGTTTTTTACTTGAGTCCGTCTTAAAAGTCGCCTTTCAATATAAGGTAAATTTTTTTCCCAGTTTTGTTTGACAGTCTGGCAAAATAGTCGTATTTTGTAAAAAATCCATTGTAGTGAATCCTTTCCCTACTACCGCTTTCTAGTTTTTGTATTTAAAAAACAGTAATACTTGCTATTCAGTGCGATTTTCCGTACGTTGGCAACGTGTTGATCCTTCTTCTGTAACGAAAAACTTTTCCTGTCTGTAATGCCCCGCAGAGCACGTGCTAAACGGCGAAAGCTTGCGGCCCCCCCACCGTCTCTGGGTGCTAAAATCGTGACTGAAGACATAGCAGGTGCCAGCGTATGTTCTTCGCCATCCGCAGATCTGATTAACTCACAAATCCCTTTAGTACATGTAGAACCTCTCGACCCTTCAGTCGTCCAAAAATACGCCTCTGCTAGTCGTAGCAGGCCATCAGCCGACGAAATAATCGATCAGCTGATTTATGGCGACATAAACAGCACTTCTGAAAAAGTGCTTGAACAAGCTTTTAAACTTATTGGGACAATAAGTTCGGAAACTGAGGAAAGAATTAAACGCAAGCATAATTTCGTACTGCGAAACATTCCGAGCCACTTATCTGCCATGGAGAGAGCGCATGTGTTCCTACAAAGTTGTGGCTTGAGTTTCAGTGTTGCACAAGCTAAGCGACTTCGCTCGCTTAGCCGTAATGCGCCGATACTAGTTACCCTTTTCTCCATGATAGAAGTCGATTTTATCTTGTCGAGGAGGGAGTTAACTAGAGACTTCTGCCGTAAATGGCTCTGCTCCGTTTCGCCAGACCTCACGCCCCTGCAGCGAAGACTGAATAAACTAAAATCGGCAAAAACCAACACTAAGATAATGACACTTACTGTCAGTCTGAATAAGTCCTCTACAACACCATCTGCGGCATCTGCACATCACGGCATAGTCAATTCCGTAGGGAACTCGACTACTTTTAATGCTGAGCTCTTTAAACACACCATCACACCTGGTATAAACACGCCTCTATCAACTCCCCCAGCAACCCCTAGTAAGCCTAAGCATGTGTCTAAGTCAAAGGCAAATCCAATTGCCGTCTCAGCTACTCGGACACCCAATAAATCCAGCACCATTATAAAATCTTTTCCTCCACAATCGGCTAACAGTGCCTCAAATACCCCGACTCAATACGTAGCGGGTTCGCAACTGCCCCCCAGCACTCATATCGAGGCAGTTAGGCCGAATATGCCGATTTTCCCGCCGTTTAATAAAACTCTTGCTCCAATGGAAACAATGCGTCCCCCACCGCCTAACTTGTTTCCTCCACGGCTGTTTTATCAATGTATTCCTCATGCTAATGTCCATACTGAATCAGTTAACTCATCCGATCCTCAGTTTCGTTCCGGCGGGAATGCGTTGCAGTATCTGTCCCGAGGATTTTCAGCTGAAAATAAGTTAGCTAACAATGGTTACCAGTTTACCTGCCCGTCATTCCCCCCCCCCAAGTCCTACCCCTTTTCATCCACGTCAGAAGTTTTCGATGCCACAAAATTTTATGCCAAAACCGGATGGTTGCATCCGGACCGTTTGTTCCGTGGGCAGCCCAGAACTGGACGATGTCGCCCAACTCCCTCAAAAACTAACAGACTTTCCCTTCCAACTTTTTGTTTTAAATGCCAGATCCTTGCTTAATAAGATGCCTTTGCTTCAGCCTCTGGTGTTCGTCCATTGTCCAGATATTGTTTTAGTAACTGAGACGTGGGCATCAGCCTCAGTAGCTGACTCCGAACTCTCTCTTCTAGGCTACAATTGCATTCGAAATGATCGCCAAGATAGCCGTGGTGGGGGCAGCTGCGTCTACGTTAAGCAAACACTTACATTGATGCCGTTGGATCTCCCGCATTTTTCCGCAGTAGAAGGCAGCTGCTGGCTCCAGGTTGCACTAAAAAATAAGTTCTCCTTACTCATTAGCTGCGTCTATCGCCCTCCCAACGCCAACGACAATTTTGATCGTTTACTCTCACAGGCATTTCATGCTGCGGCCGACTTGAGCTTTAAGTATCAATTGGTTGCGGGTGACTTTAATCTTCCCGAAGTCCGCTGGTCTCCGCCTTCAGGCCTAAGAAGGTTCGATGACTTTCTTGAGGCTGAGGATGTTGGGATGTGGAATCAGGTTGTCGATTTTCCCACCCGAGGCTCAAGCATACTTGACCTAATTTTCTGTAGAGGCTGCATACCATCGTCAGTGTCATCCCTAGGCCCACTCGGGGGCCTAGACCATGACATAGTTGTTCCAACGTTGGAATTCGAGGCTGACGAAATGTCGTCCCCAAAGTATAGCTTTATCCGCGATTTCCGATCAACTCGCTCAACCGAATTATTAACACACATTAATTCCTACGACTGGACTGATTTCTTCCTTAGTTCGGATGTAAATGTTTGCACTGCAAATCTGTACGAAATTTTGGATCCGCTTATTTCTCGTTTTGTCCCCCGTAAGAAAATTATTAATGTTGGGGATGAGGTTTTCCTACCTTTACCCTTTCGTCGCAGATTGCGCAGGCTTTATCGTCGTTTCCATCTTCAGAACGCTATTTCTGTACTGCCCTTGATTTGTGATATTTTTGATCGAGCTAAGAGATTGTCTGAAGAAAAACAGCTAGCCGAAGTGGTCCAGTTTACCGAAAACCCTTCATTAAATGTCTCGAAACTTTTCTCTAGAAAAATACGAACTCAGAGAAAGACGCAGCTTCCCATCCTCCGAGACGATCTCGGAAATCCCATAGCTGATGCCCAGTTAACCGCGGATAGCTTCAATGATTTCCTGTCCAAAACGTTTATTGAAGACTCGACCACTCCGCTTCCGACCATCCAGTCATTGACCGGGGCAGTTCTAGAAACTATAACTTTCACTCTGTGGGATGTGACTGTTTCGATTAGGCGTTTTCGTCAGTCTTATAGTCCAGGAACTGATGGTGTCCCAGCAAGTATTTTAAAAGCCGATGCAAATACGATTTTCCCATCCCTCCTATGCAAGATATTTAATCTTGCTCTTGAAAGTGAAGCTTATCCTACCTTGTGGAAGGAATCACACATTTTGCCCATTCCTAAGCACGGCAAATCTACATCATTTGATGACTTTCGGCCAATAAACACCCTCCCCGCAGTTTCGAAGATCTTAGAGACATTGATCAAAGATAAGATGATGCGCCACTTAACAGTGAATAACCTACTGAGTGCTGCTCAGCATGGATTCGTCAAAGCTCGATCTTGTGACACCTGTCAACACTCTTTCTTTGACTACGTTCTCCAATCTAGGGACCATGGTTTTGCACTTTACACAGTATATTTCGATTTCACTAAGGCTTTTGATCGTGTTGACCATGCTCTTCTTCTCTTGAAACTGTCCTCTTTCGGAATAGGTGGCAAACTTTTGAATTTTATATCCTCTTATTTGGGCACTCGTACACAACGTGTTAAGATTTCCAATGCCATCTCCAACCCCACACGTGTGAGGAGTGGAGTCATTCAGGGTAGTGTACTCGGCCCACTTTTATTTTGCCTTTTCGTTAATGATGTACCCGATTTATTTCAGAATGGTAAGCCTTTCATGTATGCCGATGATCTTAAAGTTGCATATCGATATAAGCCGGCAGATCATGACATTGTGCTTGAGCTCCTAAAGAGCAATCTACAGGCTTTCGCCCAGTGGTGCCGCACATGGCGCCTTTCTCTTTCTTGGCATAAGTGTTCAGTCATGGTGGCTGGGGACGACCGCCAACCTCAACTAAGTATTGAAGGTCACTCCATAAATGTGCCCAGGTTTACTAAGGATCTGGGCATATCATACTCCAAGAATCTCAATCTCTCGGAGCACTGTGCCTTGATAGTCTCCAAAGCACGTAGAACGACCGGGTTTATCCTCCGAAATTTTAAAACTAGGGACATTAGAATGCGCCTTTTCAACATGTACGTTAGACCTGACCTGGAATACTGTTCGTTTTCATTTAGTCTCATGCGTGCTACTGAGCGGAAGAAAATAGAATCCGTTCAACACTTTTTTACCAAGAGAATTTTAACCCCGGAACACCGACATTTGTCTTACCAAGAACGTTGCCGGCTTATGGGCCTTGATCCTTTATGGTTCCGTAGATTACAAAAGGGACTATTTTTGCTATTTAAACTCTTATATAATCACACATTTAACCCACTCATCTCTTTAAGACATCATATCCACCCACGACGTAACAGTCACCGTGAGGTCTTCTTATTTCTGCCTCTGGCACGTACTGTTAAATATCGTCGGTTCTTTTCTGTAAATGTAATTGCTATTTGGAATAAACTACCCATGAGTGTGAAAACGCTGCAAAATTATCCTTTGTTTAAGAGAACTCTTACTCGATTTTTGCATTCAGAAAAGCTCCCACAAATTTTGGGTGCTGAATCCACTGATCGACTGTACCGTAGCGATGGCGTTTGTGGTCTCTGAACACTATGGCCGGTCTCACCAGCTGTTCCTCAACGCCTCTACTTTGACTATCTCCATCTTCATGAAAGGAATTTAACGTCCGATAATCTCCGATACCGTGCAACCCTCCCCCTTCTTGACGGTCGAAATTCTACCGCCAGCAGTTTTTTCTCCTGAGCCCTCCAAACCATAAAAACCACCATCAACTATATTTTTATCCCTTTAGCTCAGGAGTTTTTTTCACTGCTGGTCGGATTTGTGTTTAATCGCTTCCCTTGACAATGCCTGTAAACTGGCATTAAATAAAATTTATTTATTTATTATTTATTCTGAATTCCTATTAATCGTATTGACTTGCACGACAGCCTACACCATTTGCCGTAGCAACAGCAGTAGCTAGCAGTTGCCGCAGCGGTAATAATTCAGTTTTTGTTGACTGCCATGTTTCATAGAATGGGTGTACTGTTGTTTGTGATGACAGTACTCATAACAATACAGTCGCCGTTCTACAGTTCTATTACCGGCATAGATATTGCCAGTTCGGCTTGCAGCGGCAGTGCCCACAGGGCAATACCGACAGCCGCAGATATACAACTGTTAACAGTTGCAGTTCTAGGAAATGACTTTGTGTAGGCCGCCTCAGTGGTGGCAGTAATATTGCCAGACGGTTTACTGATCCCCTCAGTAGTATTTGTAGCATTATTTCTATCCGAAGTCTTCCCAGCAGAAGTCGTAGAAGGAGGAAGAGAACAACCACCTGGCCTTCCTGGATGTCCTCGTGCGCCGCAAAGATTGTGGTGGACTAAAAAGGAAAGTGCTCAGGAAAGCGACAAACACGATGGAAGTACCGAACTTAAATAGCGACCACCCAATCAGCCACAAACGCAGTTGTGTATGGAAGCAATAACGGCGTGTCGAAACGCACTGCAGTGAGCCGAAAGACAAGAATGCAGAACTGCAATACCTCCGACGGATCTTCAAAGCCAATGGCTGCATGCGCAAATCGTCAACCGATGCATACGCAAAAGGGGACGAAAGGCCTAGCCGAAGGGTCATTAAATTTTGACGAGCGCTTCCGTATGTCAAGAACGTTTGCCTTGATGGGACCTCGACGGGTCTTTAATAAAAATAATAATAATTATTAT
>CACRXP010001098.1:5660-17162 GCA_902702965.1 Spirometra erinaceieuropaei | reverse complement strand
ACTTATTTTCAGCTGGAAATCCGCGGGGCAGATACTGCAACGTATTCCCGCCGGAACGAAACTGAGGATCGGATGAATTAACTGATTCAGTATGGACATTATCATGAGGAATAAATTGGTAAAACGGCCGTGGAGGAAACAATTTAGGGGGTGGGGGACGCATCGTTTCCATTGGAGCAAGAGTTCTATTAAACGGCGGAAAAATCGGCATATTCGGCCTAACTGCCTCGATATGAGTGCTGGGGGTGCAGTTGGGAACCCGCTACGTATTGAGTCGGGGTATTTGAGGCACTGTTAGCCAATTGTGGAAGAAAAGATTTTATAATGGTGCTGGATTTATTGGGTGTCCGAGTGGTTGAGACAGCAATTGGATTTGCCTTTGACTTAGACACATGCTTAGGCTTACTAGGGGTTGCTGGGGGAGTTGATAGAGGCGTGTTTATACCAGGCGTGATGGTGTGTTTAAAGAGCTCAGCATTAAAAGTAGTCGAATTCCCTATGGATTTGACTATGCCGTGACTTGCAGATGCCGTAGATGGTGTTGTAGAGGACATATTCAGACTGACAGTAGGTGTCATTATCTTGGTGTTGGTTTTTGCCGATTTTAGTTTATTCAGTCTTCGCTGCAGGGGTGTGAGGTCTGGCGAAACGGAGCAGCGCCATTTACGGCAGAAGTCTCCAGTTATCCTTTAATTCGTTCCTCAGTTTCCGAACTTATTACCCCAATTAGTTTAAAAGCCTGTTCAAGCACTTTTTCAGAAGTGCTGTTTATGTCTCCATAAATCAGCTGATCGATTATTTCGCCGGCTGATGGCCTGCTAGGACTAGCAGAGGCGTATTTTTGGACGACTGAAGGGTCGAGAGGTTCTACATGTACTAAAGGGATTTGTGAGTTAATCAGATCTGCAGACGGCGAAGAACATACGCTGGCGTCTGCCATGTCTTCAGTCACGATTTCAGCACCCAGAGACGGTGGGGAGTCCGCAAGCTTTCGCCTTTTAGCACGTGCTCTGCGGGGCATTACAGACAGGAAAAGTTTTTCGTTACAGAAGAAGGATCAACACGTTGCCAACGTACGGAAAAGCGCACTGAATATTAAGTATTACTGTTTTTAACTACAAAACCCGGAAAGCGGTAGTGGGGAAAGGATTCACTACAATGGATTTTTTTACAAAATACGACTATTTTGCCAGATTGTCAAACAAAACTGGGAAAAAATTTTACCTTATATAGAAAGGCGACTTTTAAAACGGACACAAGTAAAAAACAGGCATTAATTACTTAAGAATATCCAGATAAATACAGAGCTCCACTTATCTTTGAAATTGAGCTGCGCGCCTTGACCTTGACCTTTCGCCGTCTTCAAATGACTTTTGAAATATTGCGGATAAGGGTTTGCACAGTTCATTAGCAAGTTCACGACGTGCTAGTACGGGAATTCTATCTGGGCCAGGCGTTTTGGCGGGTTTCAGCCGGAGTAACTCGGCCCTAACTATGGTAGATGAAAAGAGTGGTTCCTCGGTTAAGGAGGGTAGGGAGGGGATAGGAGGGGAAAGGGTACTGGGAGGAGAGGTTGCTTGGCGAATGGATGGATAGGCAAATATAAAACTAGGTTCTCGGGTGAAAACGGACTGAAAGAAGTCGGAAAGGAGGGACGCTTTAACCTGGTCATCAATTTCCACTTTTACGTCTGCAGACCTAAGAGCAGGGATCAGCTCCTGAGTCCTTTTAGTACTTCTTATATATCCATATAGAATTTTCGGATGCTCGAACGAAGTTCGGAGTATGTTAAGTTCAAACTTCTTTCGCGGCTTTGAGGCCTCACTTTTACAGACATTTCGTTGCCGCTTATATTCCTGTAAGTGTTCTCCGGACCCAGTTAGTCTGTAACGCCTCCACAGACGATTCCTTTTTCTGAAAGAGGCCTTTAAGTCCGGGTTTATCCATTTTGGGCGGTTCGTGATTGTCTTCCTTCTGAGAGGACAATTGGAATAAACAAGCTCTTCCAGTAAGGAACTGAAAATATTCCAGTTGTCGTTTGCTCGACCATGCAGTTAAGTCTCCCATGATACAGCTGCCGCTTCCCTCCTCATGAGAGAATAGTCCCCTTTCCAAATGTTTCTCTCCCACCTCTCGGGTTGAACGGGTTTGGAAAACAGTGAGTACTCGAAGTACAGCGTGATCTGGTCGCTTGACCCTAATGGCTGTCGGTCCTGCAGGTCTAACACATTTTCCTCCTCTCGGGTAAAAATAAGATCAAGGCAGTTCGACTGCTGCCCTTTCCTGACCCGTGTTCCAAAGGTAACATTCTGGCAGAGAAGTTTGTCCGTTGCCCATTGTAGTAGTTTGTGATTAAAGCTGTCTTGCGGCCCTTGTGCAGTCCACGTTATCCAATCAATGCCAGGAGCGTTAAAATCCCCAACGATAAGGACGTCTTTCTTCTCGCTAGCTTGGTACAGTTCGGATATGAGCATGAGATCTTGGTCAGAAGTATGGTTAGGTGAACGGTACACCACCGAAAGCGTCGATGATCGGACATTCTTAGTAGATATGGTAACGCTTAGCAGTTCCACATCCCGTGCCGGTCTATGTACATCAGCCATAGCGCTTAGCTTGCAAGTAACATAAATTATGACTCCTCCCCCCTTGGGCTTAGTCTATCTCTCCTGAATTGCTGAAATCCTCTAAGTGATATTTCTGAATCTGCGATATCTTCAGTAAGCCACGTTTCTGTGAATGCCATAATGTCTGGCTTAATTTCATCAACTAAGTCTCTTAGTTCGTCTAGTTTGTTGAAGAGGTTTTGCACATTTGCGGATATGACCTTCAATGACTGATTCGTTGAAGAGGCCCGGCCTTCATTGTGAGGGGTTCTGACCACAGGAAAGACCCCTTTGTTTGGACTATTTGTCCATTTTTGATCTTCAGCCCCTTCTCTCCTCTGCCAATTCTCTCCTTCAATTCTGATCTCAGTTCTCTCATTTTCAGTCTTTCCCTCGGTTCGTAGTCTGGTTGAAAAAACACTTCCTTGTGCGAATTGCGTAAGGTCGCTCTACTTTCTAACAAAAGCGCTGCTTGGGCTTCGTTTTCCAAAATAACTTTCAGGGGTCTTGGGGATGTTTTTAGGTCACGATTTGGGTCCGCTCTGCCTAGTCGGAAAGCTTTTTCAACGGTGAATATTTCCCCGTCCTGCAGGACGGCACTGGCGTACTGATGTGGAAGGTCTAGGTCGTGCGTCACTCGTTCCTTCGGAATGCAGGACGTGGACTCTGGGGCGCCCCTTATGACAATATTTTGCTTACGATTTATGGAAGAGCTCATTACTGTCCCGTCCGCGCTAGGACGATATAATGCTACTGTAGTATTCCCGACGGATGTTGGCACTTCGACATTTGAATGATTTTCGGCCGGCGAAGGGAGTTTAGGGCATGGATTTTCATGTGACGTACTTGCTCCGGCAGTGGAGCTCTTGCAATCACTACCCTGTTGCAATGTACTGCACGAAGGCCTATCGTGTCCTTTTCCATAAACGGAATGGTTAGGGCACTTTCCAGATGAGTTAGCCTTGTGAAGAAGTGGAATAACAGCATTGCCTTCCAAGAATAACGGCGAGTCCTTGTAGTTTCTAACAGATCTTCTGAGGGTCACCCTGGCTTTCCCAACTTTAGTGTTCGATGATTTGGCAGGTTTTGTTACTATAGCAGGTAATGGAACCTGACTTATTTTTAATGCATTAGTGTCGACCGCCACGTTATCCACCGGAACTGGTTTGTCTGGAGTTTCCTCTGGAGACATAACTCGCTTCCTCTTCCTGACTGGCCTTGACTTCTTCGCGCTGGTGCCTTTATTAGTAGGCTGTTCGTCGCTTATCGGTCGGAAATTTGACGGATTATTTGGTAATTCTATTTTACTGTGCTTAAGAATAGCCATGATGATGTCCGTCAGTAGGCCTTGCTTCTCATCTAGCGTCTGGACCCGCTTTTCAAGTTCCTTACAGCCGACACAGCGACCGACAAGCGCAGAATCCGTCCCGTCTGTCATACAGCTTTCGCGGCCTCTTGGCAGTGCATCGGTTCTTATTTCCTGCCTTATCTCTTGGAGCCTATTGTGCGTAATCTCCCTGGAGTCTAATGATTCCAGCGGCATTTTATCGCAAGAGACTGCTAATGAATTAAAGACCGTTTTCAGCTGCTCTTCTGTAGTTAATAAACCTATCTGACTAGCTCCAAACCGTTCATCGATAGCGCAGTGGCTAACGCTCTGGCCTCCGGGTCCGCAGGTACCGAGTTCAAATCCCGGTTGCACAACTTTTGTGAACGAGTTTTTTATAACAAATTTGCTCATTGTTGATGATTTTCAAACTCCTCAATCAGTTCTAGAGTAGTGCAGGATGTTTTCAACAATTGTTAGAATGAAGAATTTGCCAATTATGAAGTTTAATAGGAAACGACTCAGCCGTTTATAGTTTTCGACGTAGATCTCAGAGAAATGTTGTCAAGTAGGGAGCCTTGTACAGATGGTCGGACGATTGCAAATATCTCTTGATGGAGAAATTGTGGTATACTTCACCGGTGCGAATGAGAAGACTAATCAGTGGTGCTGTTCTTTGAAGAATTCGGGTAGAATCTTCCTCCTGATACCGTGGGAAATAACGTCGAGATCCGAAAATTCCAACAATGGTAGAACTTCCGAGTTGGTGTACTTGTAATCCGAATCCAAAGGATACGATGTCAGTTCGCAATTTATTTCCACGCTACGTTCAGTCTGCCCTATGCCATCAAGTAAATTCGACGAAAACTCGGAGAGCTGGGAATTCGACTAAAATTCGAAGGACGCGCAACCCAGTAATGGGGAGAGTGCTTTAGGTAGGATTGAAGATAAAGAAGACAACCAATCCCACGCCTAGTCGTGCGGTCTTGGCGGTAAAAATCGAAGTCATCTATGAGAAGGGCAGAGTCAGGAATTAGAGAATGGGTCCAAGATTCTGTTACACATATAATATCAGGCGTCATTTCGAGAGTAATGGCTCTGATTTGGGCCATTTTGTTTATAACAGACCTGGCATTCAACAATATAATATCTAATGTGTTTCGAACGGCAATGCTATTTTTGACGGTATTTTAAAAAAATTTGGAGGCGGATATGTTAGCTGTGAATTAATGACACTTGCAGAATAAGTACCAGTTAGTCTAGAGCTATTGACGTACGGGGAGTCAACAAGAGAAGGTTGAGTATGAGACCTAAAGGATGTGAGGATATAGTTTTCGAGCATTGGAGTGTTAGGGGAGTTAGAACATGGATAGACTTGTTGGTAGTTAAATAGTGGAGGAAGGGGAGGAGGAGGGAGGCTAGAAGGAAAGTCGGGGCTAGTGGGTGAGGGTAGGCCGCTAAAAGAATGAAAGGGTGGGAAACCAGGTCTAGGTAGGAAGTCGAAGGAGGTAGGTTGACGTACCTGAGAGCAATTGGCCTTAAATGGTGGGAAGCCTGAACTAGGTTGGGATATAAATGACTTAGGGCAATTCACATATGAATTATTTGCTGGATATATAGTAGGGCTTTGCTAAGTAACCGGTACTCAGGACAGAGAATTATCCGGGGATATGGTTGGAGCTGCGGGGTTTGTATACGTGCTGGGCTGTAAAGGCTTCGTAGATCTAAGAGAAGGCGGTGTACCCCTAAATGGAAGTGTACCACCTTTCTTTTGGGTCGGAGTCTGATTCAGTTTTGGAGTCTCGCCGTTCTGACGCCAAGCCACGGGTGACTTGGCTGTAGAACTTGCAGCACCCAGTTGAACAGGGGAAGTTATCGGTCTAGCTGATGTAGACGGATTTTCATGCGTCCCAGCGGGCCTATCAAATGTACATGAATAGGGTCGCCAGAGACCCCATCCATTACTCTCAAAACATAAATACATAATTCTGGCCCTCATAATATGGATCTGTACATTTTCGTTGACATCGAAAAAGGCTGAATACGGTATTGCATGTTAAGGCCATTATTATGCCAGTAAGCTTCTTATGCCAACATTTATGGCAGCCGAATACAGCAAAACCATTGCTTTGCATAGGACCTCTTCCTTAGAGGGCGCATCGGGCTAGTATACCCGCAATGTAGTTTAGCATAGTTCAGTATATTTAATGATAATAGACAATGCCTCTGGGGACCATATTGAAAACTGCATACAATACTGAAGTCCAAGTAGACGCGTTACTCAACTGCCGTTAGCAACATTTATACCTTATACCATATTATTTTAAAGATATGGTACTAAAAGCCTCACTTTTGAAGCACAATTGTTAACGTAAAATGTTTATCCGCATTAGTGGTAGCTATATACAAAGGGCTGATTTGCTGCAAAAGATCTTTCCTGTCCGAGTTAGAGATATGTTAAAAAGATATATATCCAGATTATGTTTAAATGTCTCTCCTGAGTTCACCGTCATCACTTCGCCTGGAAGTCCGTTTTAGGTATCGACAAATCGCCGCAAAATCGATTAACTACGATTATACCGGTGGGATCGGACTTAACGAACTTTAAAAGAGTTCTCACGCAGATTTATTGTAGTCACCAGTACAAACGAATCATCAAAGTGCAGGGCACGCACCCGATTCCTCATAGTCCAGTAGGTCTCTACGAGATTTTCTAGGGTCTGCACGTACTGAAGAGGAAAAAAGACTAGGGGCATCAAGTCCGGACTTATGAGATAAGGTCTCAAGTTTCTGCATGATTTTGGTCGTATTCCTTTGAACCACTACCATCAACTTACATTCTTCTTTCGCATTGTGTGTAACGTCTTGATCCCCTGTTCCAGTTACGAACAAACAATAGTTCCGTGTAATTTTCAAAATAGTTCCTATTATTATCTAAAAAATTTTTTACATGGCATACAGAACATCGGTTACTCTATCGACGCCCTGACGTATTAGAGGAGAGCTTCAGAAATGACAGAATGGTGATTCCGAGGTCCTTTTCAGTTACATTTGACAAGCACCTTCCGAGAGGGAGGTATTGATGATCCCCTTTTTTGCTCCCTCTCTCTTCGTTTTAAATTAAAGTATGACTCATTTCTGAATGCCAAATGTCGACAACCATCCATCGGACCATTCACATAGGCTAGTAAGTCCTTCCTGAATATACCACTCGTCATTATTGGATTTGATCGCTCGTCATACTTTGATGCCAACTGCAACAATGACTCGCTTGAAGTCAAGTCTATTTATCCAGTCATTGACAAAGAATTTAAAACTGTAGTGGTCCGAGCACAGAGCTCTGAGGTACCCCGCATACAACTGACACTGGCAAACATTTCGTATTGTCACCGCGCACAGACTGCGATCGACCGGCCAAGAAGTCTTTTAACCAGTCCCGTATGTCCCCACATATCCCAGAGTATCGGACTTTGGAGAGCGACCGTCAATGCGAAACACTAACAAAGGCCTTTTTGAAGTTGGTGTAAACGACATCGGCTCTTATGTCTTCATTTAATGTGCGGACAATGTTCCAATGAATAGAGCATGTTGGTTAAACAAGAATGCTTTCGTCGAGGGCCATACTGAGCACTGTCGAAGAAATCCTTATCTTCGAAATATTTCATAAACGCTTTTTTATGATCCCTTCCACGACTTTGCAAAAAATCCGTATTAGGAACATCGGGGGATAGTTTGCATTTGTTCTGGGCCCACTCGTGAATCCTTTCAACAGAATTGATTTCGTAATAAAGGCTAAGCTGATTCATTCTGTTACAGCTATCCGCACAGGGTCCCTGGGTGCTCAAGCGCACTTCAAACGGAAAGCACTTGGACCAGCAAAGGAGTGGTTTTGACGCTACAAATGAGTGCCATCCAGGAAATGGGGTCGCCCAAACTGCTAAACTGAGTAGAGTCGAACGCCACTTTTAGAAACTCGCCGGCTCACATTTCTGATAGACACTCAAAACTTGTCAAGTTTCTCGGAATTTTGTTCAGTTCTTTTTATGCGTTTTACAATTCATTCCTTAAGCACTGTTGTTTTGTTAAACCTACGGGGTCACGACGAACTATTGATTAACCGAATATTCGAAAGTTCTCCTAGTTATCGTGCACTATTGTTTCCTGACTTCGGAGGACCCCAACAATGGCTGATAGACCACGAGTCCCCGATGGATTCCAAGAACTCCTTGAAGAGCTTTCATATGAGGTGCTTAAGCAAAGACCTGCCGACTTCATCCAGTTTTCTATTGATTTCCTACAATCCAGGCGAGGCCCGAACGGGACATTTATTACCAAGCGAACGACTAGTGGTTTTGCAAATGATGACCCATTGAGAAATAATAGAGACCTACACTTTAATTCATGTCCTCAAAATAACCATTGCTCGGATGTAATGGTGCATGGACGAAGTTTGGCCCAGCTTCCAAAGGAGCTCGAAATTCAAAAATTTCCTAAGACGGACGAGCAGGCTTCGCGTCTAAACAATGCAATACAAAGTACTCAACTGTTTAAGGATCTTAACGAAAGTGAATTGAGCGCTTTGTTTGATGCCATGTTCGAAGTCCAGGTCCACGCTGGTGACAAAATAATCAAGTGTGGAGAGGATGGGGATAAATTCTACGTCGTTGACTCAGGGAAATTCTACGCTGAGATCAATGAGGATGGAGTGATTAAGCGTGTTGCAGAATATGACGGCTCTGGATCTTTCGGTGAACTTGCCCTACTATACAACACGCCAAGATCGGCCACGGTCACAGCCGAGACGTCAGGGACTTTGTGGGCTCTCGACAGGAGCAGTTTCAGAGCCATCATTTTCAATAGCGCCTACTTGCGTCGGCAATGTTTTGAGGGCTTACTTGAAAAAGTTGACATTTTGAAATCTCTTTCTCCCTATCAGCGGTCTCAGCTGGCGGACGCCTTCCAAACAAAGACAGTTGACCCATCAGAAATAATCATCAAGGAAGGCGAACCCGGGAATGAGCTTTTCTTTATCAACAAGGGATCTGTGCAAGTATATAGGGAGGATGGCGACAAAGTGGTCGACCTTGCAGAACTAAAGGATGGCGAATACTTTGGTGAAGTTGCTCTGATTAAAAAGCAACCTAGAGCAGCGACGGTGGCGGCAAAGACACCCGTTGAACTAGCAGTCCTGGACGCTGATAACTTTGAGAGAATTTTAGGCCAGACTAAGGATCAGCTGATGAATCGAATTGACAGCTACAGCCGTTAAGGCATTTAAAATTGCTGAAGAGACCGCCTATGCTTGCATGTGCTTAAGCTCACTCGATGAGCTGTGGCTGCGATTCATTTGAATTATTTTACACTCAGCGGAGAGCAGGCCTTTCTCTTTCTCGATTAAACCCGGCATAGATATCAATTGCCGTGTAAATTCCTTTATTTTAAAATAAAATTTTCAAAATGCTTCATAGGTCAGGCTGTTTGACGCTCTTTAAAATATGAAATTCAAGATCGCCCCGAGTTAACACGTGTACTATTGGTGAGAGTTACCAATACTTTTACTCTTCAAAAATCGATGTCCTAAAATTCTCGGGATATAGGTTCTGATATTTGGCGGGCCGATTGACTAGGGCTGTTTAGTTAGCGCATAACTATTGGGATCTGGGACAAATATCAGCGTGTTTGCATTCGCCATACAGAGTAAACTGCAGAGAAATGGGAGGCAAGTTAGGTGGGTCTCACACCACTAAGTTATTTCGCGAACTACTGGGTCACCTGTGAGATTATACCAGTATCTCTAGTCGCTTAGCCAAGCAGTGACTCCTATTTTACTTGCCGCTGTTAACGCCGAACCCTGTTAACTTGCGGAATGTGCTACCTCTGAATCGACCACATATCTCCTTAATCTCTGAAAAAAACTGTCCAAAGTGACCAGCATATTAACTGACAGGGCGAAAATTTTCCTGCACGGCAGTCCACAACTATTACCAGCACTACCGGTAGGACTAGTCTAATAACAAATGACAAAGGCAGTTTATCACGAACGTCTCGAGATGAAAGACAAGATACTGGCCAAACCCAAGTGTCTGGCATTCTGTCTTCAAGTAGGCGGGATCCCCTCCAATATCGGGAATTGGTACACAACACGCACCGGCCCTGGTGTTGTAATATCTCGGAAAATAAGAGGAATGAAGGCATGTGTATGGCTTTCGTAGCACAATTAACTTCCCTGTATGCAATGCTGACAACTTGGCAATAATTGATTATACTTGAAGTACTTACCTTCAGTTTATTTGAATACCGGGCGACTGCTATCCTAGTGCAGACCGCACCCGCACACTTCGAGGCTTCCTGAACTCCTGAATCCATACCCTCAAGTAAGTCATATACTTATCTGTCACAGTCCTATGTGAACCACATGCTGTTAACTGGCCACTTTGTTAGTCTGTGTCCATTTTTGGTGTTTCAGGCGCATATGGGACGTGCCTAGACAACGCTTGCCATTGCAGGGTTCGTGCATAACCAGGCCCGGCTACTGATCAGGCCGACTTCGTGTGCGGCCAAATAACCTGTTATGCGCCAATAAAGGCATTCTAGCATCGTTATGAAAAGTGTCATGCGAGACGCGAGAGTTCGTACGAGAGTCCATCTACGGCGGCTTGCCCGAACCCGACAGACACAAGAGCGGACGACCCTTCGGGTTGCCGGCCGCGATAGACACGGCAACTATAGTAGAATTTCAAAGATGACAAGTTTTGTAAGCCAAAACCACTACGGAGTAACCAACACCGCGTGGTCCACCATCGTCAGCTGGAGGGATTTCACCCGCTTAGATAGTAACAATTCCAACCGCTGAGTGGGCTTTATATCAGAAGCCACACGGGTAAAGAAGAGTAACAGGCGAAGCCTCTTGCCCGTACATAAATCCAGAACTCACCTTTCTTACCGAATTTAGTTTGAATAAATGGCTAACCTATCAGTGGTACGCACTACCCACTTAAACACCGGCGATAAAACAAGTCAAAACGGCAGGCTCCCAAATCCACACCTCAGTTACCGGCCATCCCGGCGCAATACTCTAGCTCATTCCTCATTTACCTGTACCACTATAATCAAACCTTGCTTAGGTCTTTAAGTTGTCTCATATTCACTCAGGACGCCTATGAACCCTCGCAAGAATTAAGGGTGCACATTAACATCTAAGACGTTGAATTCGAACCAAACCCATGGTGTCAGCAGCAGATTCAAAAAAAATGCCTTAAACCCGTTAACAGCGGCGCCATCAAACGAACTTATACGTAGACGGGAATGGGCCTATGCTCAGATGAGGGAACAAAAAGCACTTCATAACGTGACCACCTGATGATGTCCTAGTTGCAACAAGTATAAAAAATAACAGAAGATCGGCGCGCATGAACAGAAGACGCATAAATGGAACACTTTATTCGTCAACTCGGAAACAGATCCACCCTGACGAATAAACTGCTAGTACAAGTTAAAAAACAGATGACAGAGTAGGATACTTCAGGGGAATCCATCAAAGTCCTCTTCAGACAATTCTTTCGCACTCTCGAG
>CACRXP010001097.1:129737-160816 GCA_902702965.1 Spirometra erinaceieuropaei | reverse complement strand
TTTAGAGCCAGCGGACAGACTTTATGAAACCCTGTCTGCAGTGCAAAGTGTCGGGATCAAGGGTTGTTTTGGTATTTTTTTTCGACGGTGTGTGCCGTAGTCGGCTTGAAATCCCCATTTACAAATACCTACTTCCGGTAACTTTAGCCATATTTTCATGTGTTTGGAATACTTTTAATAAACTTTCCCATTTGTCCACCCCTGCAGGTCCTAGGAGGAGTTTTTCGCCTTCTGCCTGCTTTTGCCCCCTCCTTATCCCGTGACAAAAATGCTTTATTCTTATTTTCTTGCCTACCAAACTGAAGGACTTTTGATGAAATAATATTACTCCTTTTTTCCTTATTTTTTTACTAACTTCCTACATCTAAAGATTTGTGCCTATGACACTATATCCAGTCCGAAAGCGTTCATAGAAGCTCATTTGAACGAGAAATTATTAGGCGGAAACTAACACACCAGAATACATTCCTGCCCGATACATGGTGCCAAAACTGTTTTTCCATTCGGCTACTTTGTCCTTACACGTTTATTTTTAATAAATTCGTTTTTATTTTCCCTCCTGATTGTCGTGCGCTATGTCTTTTGGCTTCAGTTATTTTCGATTGTCCGGGAAACGGCGAACATGATATCTGGCACGGACTGCTGTTAAGTGCGTCGACTGCTGAGTAAGCTGGGAAACCCCTTATAAGAAATGCTGACGTATTGGTAGTCTTCCAACAACTGGTTCCTCACACGAACTACTAACACTACTATTAGTATTGTCATTTGCAGTACATTTAAGTGCATCTGTGACTGGCGGCATGCATACACTTAGGGAAGTATTAAAACGGACCCACAAGGAGGTCTACATTGCGAGTCTTTTCAGAGAGTCCATCGTTCCAAATACAATGGAATTCCCTATGAAATAGCGTGTATTAAGTTGGTATTTTTGGAATTTTGTAACTGTTGACATAAACGAGTGCGACATTTGTGTGCGGACTCATTAAAAGCCTTGATTTATGGTGGCTAAAAGGATTTTAACTCTAACGCCAGTAGGATTTGGCACGTGAGGCCATTAGATATTGCGTAGCCAACAAGTGAAAAATCCCCAAGTACACAGGTTTGCATTTTGGTGCGTACACTAGGCCGTAGTTAGTTTCTCAGATGGTACGTGTGGTCGATGCCGCACAACTCCAGCGAACAGTTCAATTTTTTTGAATCTCCCAAACAGTAGCTTCGACAACTGGGACCAATTGAACCCTGACCACCGTCATGCCATTGCGCATCTGCATGAGCCTGCGTAGCGATCGACGTATGCTATAACCTTGTCTGACGTTAGGTGTCTTCCCATGGTCTGTGCCCAACGTCCTTACTTTTCCTTCCATCTATTTGTGCATAGCGTCTAGATAAGTCTGGGACAGGTGTCATTTGTGATAAACCTGCGACGTTATTGAAGCCTTCTGTGCGAATGTTCAATCGAATCAACTGACTGGTTGAAGAGATCTTTCCCCTTGCAAATAACAGGTGTTAACATTTGATAAATACTTCCGACATTTTTTTAGAAAAGTGTAAGCAACCTGAGTAATGGTTTTTCCATGATTCGTATAGAGGGGATTATGTATGGGCTATACACTTCTACGCTCATATTACACAGCGCTGCTACCCAAACTGGCCTTCCCAATGCGATAAAAACTATTTTCTGCTTGCAAGTGCATACAATGATATCGATTACAATTTCCTCGCGTAAATTACGTTTACAATGGTAGAGGAATTAATGCAGTTAGATACAGTTGATCGGCTAACTCATGAATTGACAACCGAAATTCCAAAATACGTTTTCGTTTCGAAAAGATTGATTAAGTAGGGTTGTAAAACTAACCGTCATGCAGCATAATTCCATCATAATTCAGTTACCTAAAGATGCTGGAATTCGAACGAACTTCTTTTTGGCTGCTTGCAAAAACAATTATCCGTAGAAAATGACTACTTCAACAGCATGCATTTTCCACAATCATTTTCGATTCCCTTACAAATTCTATTACATTCATGCAAGACATGCATACAGACACTCATTATTTTGCTCCTTCGGTAAAATATTAGGCCCTCGTCTAATTTTCTGCTCGAAGGAAGCGTATAATTTGGTTTAAAAACGTTTTTACTTCTACGATTTTTTAATATAGTGAACTAGCCGTTCATAAAACGTCATGTCTCTACATTTACTAATGCGGCGGGTTAAGTTAACATTACGGCTAAATTTTATGAACGCTAATATTCTCCTCTTAAGTCCGTAGATAAATGTATGTTTTTCAGTACGCGGAAAATATGCGGCTTGTAGTTTGGAAACCTTGAATGAAGGTGTAAGAACAGCTGGTGTTCAAAATTATTTGGGAATTGGAAATGTTTTTAAAAACCAAATTATATCCTTCTTCGAGTAGACAATTGAAAGATGAAGCAATTTTCTAGTGGCATCGAAATTCAATGAGAAAAGTGCATGCTACAGAAGTAGCCATTTTTTTCAGAATATAGTCTTTGCATGCAGCCGGGAAGATATCCGTTCGAAGGCGGTATCCTGAGGTAACTGAATGATTATATAATTATGTTGCAAGTTAATTAGTTTTACAAAATTACCTAATTAATCTTTCCGAAACGAAGTCGCATGTAGAAATTTCGGTTGATACTTCATGAGTTAGCCCACCTCGGCTGATGTTATGCATAATTGGTGCACCGCAACTCAGCCGGCCTTTCAGCCCTCCACAATCTTCTGAACAGCAGTTAGAATGACCGGAATAATCGAATACAAACATTCTCTTGCGTGGCTGCATGACTGCATAGCAGTTGATGTTTTAGGCCTGTTAGCTTTGCCTATCTTGACTAAGATGAGCGCTTGTTTCTAAAAAAATATGAAAGAATACGCAGTTGCAGTCTAGAATGGAATTTCATGAAAACTAGACCGCAGTTTATTGTGCCTTTGTATGCAGTCGGGCGTCTAGGCGTCACGTAACATCTCGGGGTGTTTACGTTCAACCACCTGTTAGAAATTATCTGAAAGACGTTCTCGGAGTGTAATGTCGTTGCCTGCACTCCTTGATAATCCCCACCCTTTGTGGCAAGTTAGTTGTCCTTCGATGTTCGACTCATTTGCTTGCACTCGAGAAGCAAAATTTGCTTTTTTTAACTCTGCGGCGTTTTGACGCACAGAGTTGTGACGACACAGTTTTGGCACCTGTAGATCCACCCTCCACCCTTCTGGTTTCAAAGACTACCTTACTATGCAGCGTAGCCTCTGACTATCTGATCTTCGGCAGCACATTTTCTGATCGTTGACGTTGAGTTTTAGGTCCCATTAGAAATAGCCTTCTTTATGAGAAATAGAAAAATGACGGACAGTGGTCGTGATTCATCTGCTTTTTCTCTGCTTTGGTCTGGTCCGTGTCTAACTTCTGAAGGAGGAGTAAATGGGATAATAGTACGGTTAAGTTAAGGTACCCCCTCCTGCAATGTGGCGTGGTCCTTGGACACTTGAGTAAGTCTTTTCCCAAACAAACAACCAGTAGGCTCAGATTGTGAAAATTCTCAAGGTGTACTTCCTCATAAGTAGCATGCATTGCCTGACATTTTTAAGTTTATTTTAAAACTGCAGATAGGGCAGATGCGCAGTTTGAATGTGGGTTTCTAAAAGTCTGATCTTCTGGTGGGTGAAAGATTTCTCACCTGAACGCTGGTATACTGCGGCACTTGAAGCTCTTCCAGATTGTGTAGCCAACCTGTGTAGAATCGCCAGGTACACCAGTCTGCATTTTGGTGCGTACTCTATGCTGATAAAAGTCCGAATTTTAATGCAGTCCTGTAGTTAGTTCCTCAGATGCTTCACAACTCCAGCGAACATTTCAGTTTTTGAATATCCTGAACAATAGCTTCGACAACGGGAACCAACTGAACTCTGCCCACCGCCATGCCATTGCAATTTTTTCACACCATCTTAACGATATGGCGACTTTTCTCAATCGGGTCAAATTAATTTTTTTATATCTGCAATAAACACCCCTCAACAACCATTTGATGGGCCTTCATGCTAGACATTGACATTCGGTGGCGATATAGATGCAAGTACATTTCCTTAAAATGACATACCCTCACTTAGTTTTATAGTGCCCTTCTACTAATTTAGTAGTTTCTTTCATTACAAGTTTCAAAAGATCCTTTCTTTCAAAGTGGGAATTTTTGTGGCTGATATCATCAATTGTCAATCTCAATTTAGAAATGCATTTTCGATTAGTGGCGATTACGTAAATCCTGCATAATCCCATGATCAGTCAGACACGCCACAATTGCTGGCCGCCTAAAAAGAACGCAATCGTTAAGAAAATAACTACCATCTTAATACACGTGTTTTTTGCTATGAACTTTCGAGGCGTGTATAACCTCAAATATACTTTATGGGAAACAGACAAAGTACATACTCTTATACTCATTCGTTAGCAAATCACGTCTCCTTTAAATATTATGCTTAAAGGCTGAGCATATTAAAGATTTAAAAATGTTTTTCGACTAGGTTGCATGCTTCTTGAGGACACTGATAATTTGTGAGATTAGATGTCATTCTAGTGGACAGTGTACGATCCTGAAAACTGGTAAATGGAAAAGGTTTAAAAAAAATTTACCCATATTTTGAGCATAACATGCAAGGATAGGATTTGTTAACGAAAAATATAAGAAATGTTTTTTGGATTGTGTTGTCTATAAAATATACCCTAAGTTTTAAGGACATCAAAAGTCAATAGAAAAGATGCATGCTACCAAAGTAGCCATTGTTTACCTAGCGCAGCCTTCGCGAGCGTCCGAAAAGAAGTGCGCATAAAGGCAAACACCCTGTCGCGTCTGACATATCATGGGAAAATCTCGCACAATAATTAGTATTTCAACCGCACCTATGTAACCCTTCCAAATTAGAAATATATTGCAGAATTTCGGTTAGTATATCATGACATTGGATGGGATCGTACTTATCTGTGGTTATCTTATTGACACTCTCCTAACGCAGTAGATGTCACGTTCGAAGAAATCGGATTCAGTTCCAGAAAGTCTGAAATATTATCTTCAAATTCGTCTCTGTTTCTAAATGTTTTGTCCAACATAAAATGTTCTAATGATCGGCACGGATTGAAACTCGAGCATAAAGCATTTGGACGAATCGATTATCCTAATGATTTACATTCTTCCTTGTGTAAACTCATGTGCAACGAAAATTCCGTCTTCGTATGTATTTTTTTCAATTCGCTTGATATGCTCACAAATAGTTGGACATGACACGAAGATTTTAAGCGAGTAACCTCTGGTGCTTTGACATGGATACAATTTAGTAGTCTCATTCGAAAACTCGTCCTTCAGAGTGGTTCACCTTGCAGGTCGAAGTTTGTCGGATATGTTGCAATCGATATCTTTCAACTTTTTAAACCCCAGTTGACGTGCACGATTTTCAACGGCATCGAGATACACTCCACAAATAGTTCCATTGCTCCCGTAGCAAGGCCCTCGCTGCGAAAGGCCATAAGTAACGGAGAATATTTTGTTTCAAAAAGTTCCTCTCCTCGATGGGGTATAAAACACAGTCGAATAGAAGGAATGGCGACTAGCGAAAGCACGCAATGAAATGTTTACAAACTGGCAAGTCCCCGCTCAATCAATGGCCAGTCAGTGGCCACTAAGAGTCCAATCATCCAATGAAACCTGGCATGTTGGGGGTATGACTGAACAGGATACTCACATGGATCGGGATGACATGCAGTAAATCAAAAGTTATTAGGGATACAAAAATTGATTGACTCATATTTCGTAGTTGTGTTAAAACGTAATTACATTCAGGACACCCACTGCCTCGGATCGGTCTACTTTAAACCATTGCTGGTCTACATTATGGAAGGGTCTATCAGTCCTACAGGATTATCTAACCACGAACCATCGATCTCGGTGTTCGTGACTGCGTATGTACAAGGCAGCTAGGTCAAAAGGTCAGAAATCGTATGTTCTGCCGGTATCAGAAAACCATGGCCCTCGTAGCCCTGCATGCGCTGACAATACCCTGACACCTGGTTCCCTGCCGGTAAACGGGTGTGCGCTGCCTCAGGTTATAGGAGTGGTGTGCATGGCAGCCTAGTCATTCTTGACGTCTGTCTGAACAATTGTGGTGCTCTTTTTAATGAAAAATCCTGGTCAAGTGTATTTTGTGGACCAAGGGGTGTGGAGGCACGCCTAGGTGCGTGCCCGACCGTGCCAGCCACCTACGCCCGCCCAGCCTCGGGTCTTTTTTGACTCTGTCTTGACCTCGGGTTCAGGTGGGGGAGTGGGGAAGAGAGGGTGCTGTAGATGCTGCGCAAGTCCACTATTACTTTAAACTAATTCACGTGTAAGTAGCCGTTCCTGCTGCATCTAATTGTGTAGCACACGGTGGACATCGTCGTAATCAACGGTCGGACTGTCACAAACCAGCTTTCCCAAATGTTTAAGTCGCATGTAACGAGCAATAATGCCGACTAAGATCTGTGAATTATGATTTTAAAACACTGACTGTCGTGACACGCAGGAATTGTGAAGAACAAAAACTACAAATTCATCCCGTTCGGCAAAGGCGTCCTTATAACAAAAGCTGTAATGCGGATATTGAAGGCTCGCGCCCTCCACCCAGCTGAGTTGAAATTTTGACTGTGCCACATTAACGAAATATTTATTGTTTCCTCAAAGGATCAGTTAGAATTATGTTACATTTGACCACAACTCCAATTTTAAAGAAAGTGTGTTGGCCTTTAAAACAGAAGTTAGTAGGCAACTCCCATTTCTGCATGGCCTTGTGCACAGAAGCACGGAGAGAGCGACTCAGGCTTCAGTTTATTACAAGGCTACATTGATTTTGGGAACAGTCATCCTATTTCCCACAAAGCTGCCTCTGTTAGCAGTTAATTAGTTGAAACAATAACCCAGTGTTCCGACAAAGAAATTTACTGAACAGAAGTAAAGCAGATGACAATCGAATATGTGTCCCTACCCAGCCTTTACTCCCGCGAAATACCCACTCATTTCATTTGTATAGGCTTAATTGAATCCCACTCCTTCAGATCGTCCGGCCCCACGCCTCCCTCAAATACTTTTAGCAAAGCTGTCGGCAAAGATTAGGTTGGAGTTTGGGGCTAGATTTAAGGGGTACCGTCAGAGCAAGAAATTTAGCATGCTTTCTCCTTGGTGTGATTGGTCCTCACTGGCTGGGATCTGCTGACCTCGAATATCTAAAAATTTTCCCTCGGTTTTTACTTTTCCGCCCGTTCACACGTCCTAACTTCCAGTAGTTCGGAGCGCGCGTCTAATTTTTACGTTTTATTTGTGTATTTAACACAAATTAGTAACATAAATATTATTTTTTACTTTCCGAAAACAACTGTTTATCATTTTCGTTTGCCCCACCCACGAATTTATTATTACCGCCCCGCCCCCGCATTACGGGAATCCGTGCGTCTTGTTTTGTCAATAGGACCGCGTAGCCCGACGTCACAATAAAAGCTACTGTCTTTGAATGGATGTCCATATAACACTGTCTGTCGATGCATGCTTCGGAACCAAATCGAGAGGAAAGATATTTCCATAGCTATGACCACACAGACGCCAAAACCAACAGGCGACATGTAATCCAATAGGCGACCCAGGCTAAATCAGATCAGTCTTCCATTAACATTAAACTTTAATCTTTAGTAGAGTTCGGCAGCCATCTGGGATGTTTTAGCAGCCGTGTTCAGCATCGGCATTACTTACCCTCTCGTGTAGAAATAGGAGAGACGAGGTGCCCTAAACAAATGAGACGATCACGTCATCAGCACGCAGACCGTGGGTCGCAGGTAAACAATTCGCGGTCGAAAGAATCAAGCCAACAACAATCCATGCCCTGATCCGTCCGTCCTGGATGCCAGAGTGAGCCCACTCAGTGTAGCCGCCTAAAATGTCCTTTCGCTTTTAGCTAATCTGAGCAGCAGTCGGCTGGAATGAAGGACGACGTCAGTAATGCGACAACTGGTGTATTACAAAGTGAATAACACTGTTCTCAGAGAGAACCGCTTCTCCGAACGGGACCAACTAAAGTAGGTATGTGTCGGCCACACCTTCTAGAGCGGCCGGCAATATACACAGAGGTGTGACACAGACGTCGTTTTTGTCATCAGGCACGACATCGTGGGAAGACTGGCCTGTCCATCACAGGACGCAAACGACCGACACATGAGCTTGCGCCTGCCTCATCAAGCAGCCAAAATTGTCGCCATCATCGCCAGTGTCCACGTCCAACTATCCTCAATTACTAACTCTGATGAAACGAAAAGCAAGTTGTATGAAGACCAAAATGTACTCCTGGAGAATGGGCCGAAGATGAACAAGTTGGCTGTCCGTAGTGATTTCAATGCCTGCGTCGGGACGGACTGGGGGACATGCAGGGAAGTGTTTTGTACGCACGGATTTAGCAGCTGCAACGAAGTCGACCTCCATCTTCTGCAAATCAGCATGGAACATCGCCTTTTCCTTGCCAACAACTTCTTCCAACCGTCAACACAGAAGACGGCGACCTGGACACAACCCCGCCTCACGCGGCGCTGGCAGTTGCTGGAATACGTTCTCGTGCGGAGACCGGATCGACAGGACGTGAAGGTGACTAAGGCTATCTACGACGCCCGTGGTGAACCGATCACCATCTCGTCGTCCTCACGGTGTGACTCTGTCTGAAAGATGAGGGAACAACAGGTAGCTTAACTTTTGTTTGTTTAATTTCTCCGTTCAGCGCTACAATCTATTAAGCATTTAGCCCAGTACGTGAAAGAACTGCCGACGTCGAACAACAACGCCACATCGCTGGCACGACGGTGTGAACTGCGTAATGCTATTCACTCTAGTGCCCGGGATGCTCACGGAAGCGCTACTCGTCGGCACTAGGACTGGTTCAGCGACGACGATGCAGACATCAGCCAACTGGTCACTGAATCAGCTGGCCGAAGTCAACAAATCAACCATCTTCCGTCTCGTGCAGCAGACACTGAGGGAGATGCGAAACGCTTGGATGACTCGCAAGTTTGAGCAAATAGGGATGTGCACCAACTGCAAATAAAACAAGAACTCCACATTACTGAACGCGGCCTGCGGCCCCACTGTCAAGGGGTCGTGCTGTTTCTCAGATGCAGTGGAACCATATTTCTACCGGAGAAAACACAAATTCTAAAACGCAGGGCCAAGCTGTTAAGATGTGTCCTTGACAGCCAATATATTATCTACGACGCCGACATCGACCGACTTCCTCAATAGGAAAGAGACAGCGAAAAGAATATGCCACCACCTCTTCCAAAATCGATTGGGGTCGTGAACCAATTCTCTAGCAGAAAAGCAGTGAGATCCGACTGGTTTCCGAAAGACTTCAGCAAGCACAGAGATCACCTGTTCCTGGAGCATCTTACAATGATATTCCAGGAGATGTGCCTCCATATTTCAGTATTTATACGATGTGACAACAGTTCATTTCCACAAACGGAAAAGAAACCGCGATTCTGTGATAACCACACAGGCATCCCGCATTCAATATCGCCTGGAAGATATTCGCTCGCAGAATTCTCGGCCGCCTGAACGGCCATCGCAAACAAAGACTACATTCCGAATGTAAGTGTTGATCCCAACGACGCTGCGGAACCACCGACATGCTTTGGCCTTCCACCAGCTGCATGGACGGTGCCACAAAATGCTGACACACTTCCACACTATATTCTGGCACTTAAGAAAAGCCTTCAACAAGGTGAATCGCGATTCAATATACAAAATCTGGCAGAAAATCGCCCGTATAGAACGATCAAGCGTTAGTACGTCAGCTCTATGAGGGGATTATGGCTCGCGTCGCGGACAAGGGTACCGTCACAGAAGCATCTGCAGTAATTACTGGACTGCTGCTGGTTAGCTTGCTTCCCCACAAGCCTCTTCAGCCTCAAGTTTTCTACCATACTGAAGGACGTCTACCGTGATGAGCGTCCCGGAAGCCACACTGTCTACATGACTGATGGCTATCTTTTCAACAACCTGCGCATACTGGTCTCAACGTGTCTCTTTAGGACCACAGTCCACGACCAACTTTTCGTTGACGACTGCGGACTCAGCACAGACACAGAAGCTTACATGTAACGGAGGATGGAACCGTTTATCTCCGGTTGCGTCAAATTCGAGCTGACCATTAACATTGACGAGATGGTGGTTATGCATCGGTCGTCACCCAACGCTGCATACAGTGGTCCTCACATCCACCTCAACGGTATCCGACTGAAGACCATGGACGACTTCGCCTGCTTAGGCAGCCCATCCTCACGCTACAACAAAATCGAGGAAGAATCGCCAAAGCCAACCGGGCACTTGGCCGGCTTCAGAACCCCATATGAATTTGCTACGGTCTGCAGCTGAACACCAAACCGAAGATATAAAAATTCGTCTGCATAGCTTGAAGATCTGGACAATCTTCGTAAAACCACTGCGGAAACGCGATCGATTTCACCTCAGTTGTCTCTGCTGGATACAAATGCTGAGGTGGTAGTAAAGGGTGGGGGATAAAGAAGTTCTGGGACGTACTGGAATCCTCAGTATCCATACCATGCTGAAACAACTGCAACTGCGCTGTAGCCACAAAAGAATCGACCGACGTGGAGTGGAACAATATAGGCTGGAGCAGTCAACTAGGAAACCAAGCTGACCGTTGTTGTCAAGGCCGAAAGGGAAGCTCGCAAGTCTCAGACGTCCCAGACCCGCAACGCCAGCCCTAGACTGCTATGAACATGCCTGCGTTGTCAACGAACATTCCGTGCGCGGATTGGCCCCATCGAACATCTCAGAATGCAATGCACCATCCCGAGAGTCCCAATCACTACTACTCCAACCGCGCCTTCTCAAATCCCACAGCGTCCACTACGATGACCGCCCTCTCTGCCGATGCTCACCACCCCTGTACCCAACCGTCGTCGGTCACCACCATCTCTATCATCCCTGCCATAACATCTGCGGCAGCGACGAAGGCGACCATCACAGGTTCCACTCCAATCACCGAAGAAAACTCTTTCGACGGTCCGCCCACCGCCATTAGCTTCACCATTAACACCACTATTTTCCTTTTTGTCAGTAGGTGGGAAAAACCTAGTCGAATGGTGGACTTAATCTGGCTGCGATGGCTCCTTCTCAACGTAACCTCTGGTATACTTATGCATGTGAGATGCATGCGATGTGGCACAGAGACTGACTTACGAATCCCTGGATCACCGGCATGCATCAGACATCATCGCCCTGTTTGTCCGCACTATCCTCACACATTCAACCACCACATGAGCCTATCAGGCTAGATGTGGCTTCATGAAGACCTACGGTAGGAGATTTAAGATTATACCACACAATCACATCTCTTCTCATCAGCACCTACAGTACACGTGACCACCCCCAACGCCGTACAACACAAGCTTGTAATTAACACTTGTCGTATAGGTGTGAAGTGTGTTCCTTGGCTCCTTCTCCATGTAGTTCCTTTGCCGCATTTGTAATCCGGGCCTGACGTTACCACGGTGCGCTTAGTGCAGTGGCTTAGAATGTTGCCAACTCACGATCAAACTCGGACCTGGCAGTCAACCTACTGAGGGTTTGTTCGGAGCTCAGTTCAGTGTAATTTATAGGAAGTTAGGCGAACGCTTTTGAACTCTCCATCGGCTGCAAATAATCTGAGAAAAGGCACTAAAAGGCGAAAAGCTGAAGAAGGTATTGTTAACATAATTGCGCGTGGAAAGCAAACATCAGTAGGAAGGGTGTTTAACGTCCTAACCACCCAGCTACTGAAGAAGGACTTACGTCAAGGTTTCCTTGTTTACCTGTGGGTAGTTTTGGAGCATGACCTAGCAAAGATGTTATGTTAGCCTTAATGAAAAATACGCGAGGACAAAACAAGATTCCAGCCCATTAATAAAGTGGAAGTTTAGCATTAAATCACATCGTAATTGCCTGTAGAAAAAGGGAAAATAAGTCGAGGGTTGACAGTCTGTTTTCATAGGTCAGTGCTCTTGGATGTTTGAGCATTTTTGTCTCCCGCCTCTGAAACTTCTGTAGGGCGATATAGTCCTTGGCAATCCAAGGCCTCCTTGCCTGTGTGGCCTCTTGTCACTACACGTGACCTCGTCGACGCCATATAGTTCAGTTTTTCTACCTGACACCAGACTTGTTACAAACTTTCTGTATCGTGCGCGGCTCGGACCGCGCCCTCCGGCGCGAAGACTTATTCCAACTAGCCACTGCAACTAATCTCCGGGAGCATTCCTTCAAACTACGTGTGGCCCAAACTCGACTGGATGTGGGAAGGTATTTTTTCTCCAACCGAGTCGTGGAGCCGTGGAATAACCTGCCCGAGACGATTGCTATGTCTCAGACTGTGGAGACATTTAAATGTCAGCTTGACAGACATATGCTGCAGCAACGAGCAGACTATGTGACTTTGTTACCATAAAATCCGTGACCCGTATCAACCGATGTCTGCATTCACTTGATGCTGTAATGTCTTCACATTTTTATTTATTTTCTGGATTTTTATGTACAAATAGGTGGTTCAAGGGTGTAAGCCTATTTCCCTCGAATGCAATGACTGACTGATTGGGATTACTTTAGGCGCCTACGTCAAAATGGCGCAAGTAACAGCCGAATCAATAATTATTCGGCTAACAATCTAGACGACCTGCTGTCAGAAGACATTAATGCCCCGTGGCCAACACTAAATGGAGGTGGTGACCGCACACCACCTGGACACGTTTATGTTACCCATGCACTCCCCATTTTTGTCATACAGACAACACTCAGAATTTATCCTCCCTCCTCAGCCCCATTGAATGCACCACAGCAACAATTTCACGTAGGTGGTGTGGGATCGAGATGTGCGAGTTAACAGCGTGAGGTTGAATATCAACCCCAAGAATATCGAACATAGGTTGTGGAGACAATACTGCGTAACTAAGCAAGTTGAATATTTTAGCAAGCACACGACGCAGAGGAACAAACTGAGAAGTGTGAGAATAAAACGTGCATGTAATTCGAGAAGAATTTTCAAAATAATAACACAGAATCCTAAATAACTTTGTAGCTACCTTTAGAAACAGTACAGGGAACTGATATCAGACCCCGTAAATAAGGATCATCGGGAGTCTTGAAAATATTGAAGCCGGAATAATTTTGCGGATTTTTCGCAAGTTTTCCAATAAGTTTAGACAAACGTAGAATCTTTCCTCACATTCTGCGCAAAAAAAACTGACGCCTTCAGTCTTAAACAATACACTTTCTTCAGAAAATCTTATCCGAAAAGGGTTAGAGGCATTAAAAGAGCCGAAGTCCCCAGAACCAGATAAGATTCCTCCTAAGCTTCTTAAATAAATTTCCAGCGAGCCTGCAACACCCATATTAATGATTCTCTAAGCGTTTTTTACACCGGAACATTTCCTGTTGATTGGGAGATGGCACAACGAACTTCACTATACAAAGGGGTAACAAGTCGTCGACGACTGTTTACAGGCACACAGAGCTCTCATGCATTTTCAGCAATGTTATGGAGATCGTCATTAAGGTCCAATGGTTCCATTTCCTGGGAATTCACAACTGGTTATCGAAATGACAACATCGGCTTAGGGAAGGAAGACCCTTAAGGACAAACTTGCCGCAATATCTCCCAAGCACACAAGGACATGCACTTCGTCTACATCGCTTTACTGACTTCCAACACCCTTTGATACTGTGCCACACTGACGACCGTTATACAGTTGGAACGAATAGGGTTCAGAGAAAATCTGTTTAAAGGAATGGATATCGTCTTGGTGGGTCGGCACTAGGTTGTGTGTATCAGTCAAGGGAAATCATATTTTGCAACGTTCGAAAGAGTCTTTCGCCAGGGTTCAGTTCTGGGTCATTGAAGTCTGTGCCAGACCTCCTGGGTGTGAAGCAACAAAGTCTGCGGACGACATGAAAATACGGAGTGTAATCTGGGGCCCAGTCGTTAAAGGTAGAGGGCAGATGAACACACAGAGTTTGAGAAGTGGTAGCATCTTTAGCTCATACGGCTCATTGTCCGTAATTCTACCACGCTCCGCCTAGGAAACCTAGCCAAATCTGACGGAACATCAAAAACACTTTCCTAACATGCAAATCCGAAACTGCATCGGCGTACCAGCGACGGACTCGTTTAAACCACCCGCTCATTGCTCGAAGGTAACAAGTAGCGCAGTATCCATACCGTACGCCGTCATGCGAACATTTATTTACCTCGGCAAATACGTTTGTGTAAGACCTTCGGAACAATAGTGAGGCTGCATTCGGAATACGGAATGTAAGCCTGGAGAGCGGAGGCAATTTGATATAACAGCACTCTTGAAAGAGCCAAAAGGAGAGCCACTAAAATGGATAACGGGCAAGGAACCTTCCCCTATGCAGCCCGTCGAACAAACCTCTACCTTCTTGAAATTAAAAATGGGGGATGAGTACAGGGAACCCCACTTTCAAAACGCACTCAGGAAAAAACCTGTTGGCGAAGGGGTATACAGGAACAGGGTAGGTTCTTCCTGAAACTAGCATGAAACTGTAAAGACAGATTAGTAATTTAGGACGAGGCGTCATTATAGTGTGCCAGAAGGCTCTATGTGGTGACATAACGACAACTTGGATGTGAATCTGGCATTGCAGTCGGCTGTAGGCTATCTGCTGAGTGTTAGGGGCAAACCAAAAAAGGGACAACGGCATTAGAATACAGCAAGAACGAGCATTTGATAACATCCTAGCACCATTTCTGGGAGGAAAAATTATGCGATAGGAACCCACATATCTGTGCAGCTTTGACAGATATTCTATCTGCATGAGGTGATAAAGCAAGCTTATTTGTATAACTTAAACATGGGTAGTTTATGGAGAAGCATTCTGGGATTTGGTTTTTTTATGAAAAATAATGAGACCAAGGAGTAAGACGGTGGAAACTCCATCTCCCATGTTGAACTTCATCTGCTTAAGCGTAGTAAATCGGCATTATTTTTTTCGACACAAACATTCGCGATGTCCTCAGAATATGGGAAACACACTTAAGGTCATCGGTATAAATAAACGTTTGTGAATATCTGAGTTCAGTCGAAATATCATCGATGTAAATAAGGAATAGTAGCGGACGCAGAACCGTTCCTTAAAGTACGCCACTTCTGATCGGCGGAGCTGTCGAGTAGCCAGTACCGAACATGACTTTCTCATATCAGTTGGATAGATAGGACATGAGGAATTCGAATAGAGGCGGCCGGATGCCGAGAGTTTCTAATTTTACCAAAAGACGTCTATAGAGCACCTTTTCGAAGGCTTTGCCCAGGTCAAAGTAGATAACTACCACTGACTACTATTCATTACGAAGATAAGTTATTAGATTAAGGAATGCCAAGTGGCAAGTTCCGCAGGATCGTTCAGGTAAAATGCATGCTTATTAGAGCTCAGAAGCTGGTTAGCTACACAGAGGTTAAGAATTTCTTTGAAAATAATCCTTTCAAGAAACTTCGCTGGGGACGGTGTTTTGTGCCCGCCACGATAGTTATTAACATCGGACCGTGATAGAGACTTGAAGACAGGAATGATAGTTGACGTCTTCCTTGTTTCCATGTCTTGTTTATTAGGTCAAGCAATCGTAGTTTAGGTAAACCCGAAAAATGCTGGACCTCTCTGAAAAACTAGCGGTAAGTAACAACGAATAAGTACGTGGTAACTATCAAAATGTTCTTATTATACGCATCAAAAATAGGGGCAATTTAATTGACATATACTAGGTCTACAATTTGACTATCTCTTGTTGGAGAACGCGAAAGTTGAGACCAGTTACAGAAGTGGACAATACATTGGAATGGCTGGTACATATCCTGAGTGATATGTGAAACCCAGTCTATTTCAGGAAGGCTAAAATCCCCAGGGATTATTTTAACATCGAAAGCAACTTCCAAAATTAATTTAAAGACTTCGCGGAGTTTGAATCATCACTGGCTGTAAAGTTTGGGGGACTGTAGTTAAAGTAAATAATTGTCTTTCTTTGCAACGAGAGACTGATATATGCGAAGCAGATGTTTCCCGTCAATGAGCAGACATCCAGGTAATAGGGAGATTGCTTTAGGTAGGATTTAAGATAAAGAAGACAAAAGCCCCAACGTCAAGGTGAGCGATCTTAACGGTAAAATCCAAAGTCATCTATAGAAAGGGCAGAGTCAGGCATTAGAAAATGGGTCCAGGATTCTGTTCAACATATAATATCAGGCATCATTTCAAAGGCAATGGCTCCGATTTGGGCCATCATGCTTATAACAGATCTGGCATTCAATAATATTATATCTAATGTGTATCGAACAGCAAGGCTATTATTGACGAATTTTAAAACGTTTTACAAGCATTTCGTTGCTGCTTTTATTCCCGTAAGTATTCTTCTGAGCCGGCTAGTCTATTACGCCTTCACGGGCGATTTCTTTTTTGAAGGAGGACTGTAAGTCTGATTTTATCTACTTTTGGCGTTTTGCAGTAGTTTTTCATCTAAAAGAGTAAATGAAATAAAGAAGCTCTTTTAGTAAGAAGCTGAAAGCATTCCAATTGTCGTTTGCTCAACCATGCAGTTCAGTCTCCACTGATACAGCTGCCGCTTCTCTCCTCATAAGAGAATAGCCCCCCGATGTGCTCTATACACTTCTGTATATGTTATTTTAAAGTTTTCACAAACAGAATGGCACTTGCAAAATATAATTAGAATTCCCTTTAAAACATACTTCTAACTGGATCTTACGTGATATATTGTTCGTGGTCAGATTGCTGAAGTGAAGCAAAAACCGCAAATTATCCAGGTACTCTTTGAAAACGGGATCTGGGTCATCGCCTCAAGAACTAATTAAGGGCGATCACTCCATTGTTCCACTGCTCCTTGCATGAAGGATTCAGATCGGAAATGCAGCCTAGACGTTTTTTTGCGAAACCTCCCTCAATAATAATCATGAATAGGAATGACAACGTATTGCGTCATATATCCTAATGTAGTTCCAGCGGGGTGCTACTGAAACATATCCTTGAGGCACAGCCCATCCTCATGACCACGCATGATTTGTAAAATAAGATAAGATCATCTCTTCGATATCTGTAAATCAGGAGGAATAAACCGAGGCACTCGAGTGTTTCTGTACTTGTGTATTAATTGCTTTTGATGGGTTACAGGCAGAGTCACTAATGACTCTATTTCTGCACACTAATTTCGCAAGCTGACATTGAAAATGAAGTTGCAAAACGGTCTTGGACAATCCACAATGTCGAGAGCAGGACGCAGCTTAGATGTATGAGCACATTCAAACCTCCCCTGGCATGACAAATCTTTAGGCATCGACCATCGTCATTTGTCTGCGTTGTATTTTAGACCTCTTACTAGTTGTGTTGCATAAAGTTGGGTTTTGTAGGACATATGTTGTCTTTCGCAAGCCATTGCTGTCTCGCCCGTATGCCATTGTCTTGATGATTTCAAATGACTGTGCTGTAAAGTTCATTGAAACAATCTTAATTGTGAGCTAAAAACAAAATTTTGAAGGCGTGCAGTACTCGCATGGTGTTATTTGCAATCCCGAAGCACTGCAATGATTGTTTTAGATTGCTGTGTGTCAAAATACCGACGAAAAACTTGCGGTGCATTCGTCCGGTCTCACTTACAGTATACCGCCAAGGCCCAACAAGAACGATTACCAACAGGTGAGCGAAGGCCTCACAACCTTAATAAACTGACTCAAACCGACTTAGGCAATTTATTTCTATTCTATGACTGCAAAAGTGGTAAGAGCTGCTGCAAAATGATCCACGCCGTCATCCTGTTGACCTCACTCCAATGCCACAATGAACATAACAACCTTCGTTTAGGTGCCTCTTTATGCAGGTTGGAGACGTTTGCGATAGCTCCTTTAGGTCTTTGTATATCTCCGGACCATACTGCCTCAGAAGTCCAAACAACATTTTTGTTGTATATAGTATAATTTGCGTATTTGAACATAACTAACACAAACCTGCCGGAAAGTACTTGCCATCAAATGAGTCCACTCATTCGCTGATTTCGGCTGTTACTGCACCGTCTAGCTGAAGTTTGACCTTGAGAAGTGCGTCGCGCTGCGACTCTAAAAGAATGGAAGAGCCGATGGAGAGGATCGCCATTGCCTGCTTGGTGGAAGGTGCCTTTCATATGTGACTGAGGAAAAAGATCTTGGGGTCAATATTTTGTCAAATTTTAAGCCTTCCCCTTAGTGCGTTAGGGCGGCCAAAAGGGCAACCAGTGTTCTCTTTGCATATATTGACATAACAAATAGGAGGTCTCAAAACTCTAACCAGAAACAACTAAGCTTCTATAACTGTACCTTGACCCCCCAAACTCCACCTGCATGGCATGGGAATAAGCCGAATCACTTTAGCATTTCAAACTGCTTACCACCTAATGACAACCCCACAAATTCCTTCGACTTTTACACCTCTCCAACTGAAACTCCATTAAGGTACAATTACCACCTTGTTAACCCACCTCCCCATGTGTACACCCAATCCATAAACACTAACCCATGCATTCAAATTTCGCCATACGCATCACCATATTCTCCAAGAACCACACACCTCCATTTAGTCCATCACTCAATCCAAGTACCCTCAGAAATCCTTTTTTTACCACAGTCCACCTCTTACATATCCGACATCCTAAAGATAGCTCTGAAAAATTCGAGATCGATTTTCAATAAAATATTCCAACTTAGAACTTTTGTTTAAATATATAATCCCGATATAAATGGCATCACAGAAACATGGGCAAATGAACTTATATCGAATGCTTCGCTATATATCCCAAATTATAATTTTTGCGACAGGACCGTGTTAGTAAACGAGGCGGAGGTTGCCTTATCTACATAAAGACTAGCATTGAAAAAAGTGGTATCGATGTCCCAACCAAAACCTTTACTGGAGAAGCGTGTTTTGACATAATAAAATCTCGTGCCCAGTAAAACATATTAGACGTATGCTTCTACTCCTCTCCAGAATGTAGTAATGACGACACAAGCCTCAACCACTTAATAAACGAAATGGCTATCATAAAAACTGAATATAAGATAACCGCCCAGAAATAAACTGGGTCGAATTATCGGCACCTACAAGGCACGAAGAATTGATATCTTCAATTACCTTTCATAACTGGACACAAATACTTGACAAACCCACCCGAGGAAACAATATACTAAACGTTATTTTCACAACGACATCTGCCCCTCTATATGAATTATGACTGTGTAACCTTTGTAAGTGACCACAAAGCAATAATATCAATACTACCCTTAAATGCAATACTGGCACCCCATTTTAGTAACACCCACCTAAACCCGAAAAACGTGACAAAGACCACATGAACAAGTATGTTAGGTCATTGGACTGGAGCCCATATCTTCTAACAACATGGAAGCAATTAACCTATTGTACTCTGTCCTATTTATAATTCGAGATACCTTGATAGACGAAAGACTCCCGTATAAGAAACCACTAATCCCGCAATTCCGTTCGACTAGGTTAAAAAAACTAAAAAACAGCTAAACAACGCCTCTGCAAGTTATTTATCTACACTTCGACGAGTTAGGGAAATTCAAGACCTAGTTACGAAAATGGAAACACAAAACAACATAGCAGCAGAACATCGGGCATTAGAATCCCCTGAACTAACAGGTCAGATGTTTAAGAAACAAATGAATAGTCATCGGCAGTCAGGACCACGAAATATTATTGATGAATTAGGACAAGTTATAACCAATGACAACCAAACAGCAAACGCATTCAACAAATACTTCTCAACTAACTACACAGTCGAGGAGGGAGTGACTCACCAACTGACCGAAATGACAGAACGCATCGTTAGTGAGGTCAGTTTTAGTGAAGAAACTGTTAAAGTAGCCATTAAACAACTCTCCGACGCTAAATCTTATGGGACGGACAAAATCCCCCCATTTATTCTGAAGCATATGACATATGCGCCAATAATCCTACCTAAGTTATTTACCCTACTCCAGTGAAATGCATTTTTTCCGGACATGTGGAAATCGAATATAATGGGTTTATTGTAGCGCCCCTTGGGCACTGTCAGTCCCCTTTGAACTCAGAAAAAAACCCAAAACAAACTAATCAATTTCAACTGCACTTTGACATCATTTGTTTCGGGTGTCTGCTTAGCCAAAAGAACGCGAATTGAGAGTTTGTTTTAAGTTAAAAAAACCTCAGTTCTAAGGGAAAATAATAAACAAAGTTTTAAAAAATAACGATATGTAGAATACAAAAATTAAAGTTCGCAGTTTGGTAGTTTTTGGGGGCATAAATAATATGTTCTTCATGGCAATTGAAGAACTTTGATATCGGCCTGACCTTGAAATTATTTTCCTGTTGGGTAAATTTCGGTGTGCTCTAGTTGCTGGTTGTCAGTCTATTTGGCCAGCTGTAAGGGGACAGTCGCACAGTTCCTACGTGTTCTTCAGGAGGCTTACCATCGTTGTCTGGACTAAGAGCTGGAAAAGATGATTATATATCAGGAGTAAGAAATATTCAATGGTAAGTCACAATCAAAGCTGTCAAAATAATATTGAATCATGTATCATATTGATTCTTGTGAATGTGTCATTATAGGAGTAGTGGTCGACTGTTTACTATGACCTAATATAGTTGTATATATGTTTAATATGGCTTTAATATAGACATCCGCACGACTAATATGCAGGGTTTTATCGAAGGGTATATTTGTAATAGCTTCATAAGTGATATTTAATGTCAGGTGACATAGCTGATGGAAACGAGAAAGGGAGGAAAGAAAGAATATCACTATCTGTTCTATGTTTATCAATGATGCTATGGTTTATAAATTTAATTATTTTTAATGTTATGTTCCTGTATTATTCATGCGGCTGGCATCATCAGAGCCCTTTTGGACCAAATTCAATATCAAAGAATTGACTTGAAAAACGTCCTATCTTTTTCAAAAATAAATTTGTATTGTTATTTTAAAGGAATATCTTGATTTTTAGTTTGCACAAAATCTAGAATTCCTGGCGATCTACAGACCGCCAAACCTTCTGAGTGCAGCTGCACTCAGCTAGCTGATGAGTCGCTACTTGGTTTAGTCAAAGACGTAGCTAGCCACCAAGAGGTACTTATCGCTGGGGATTTCAACGCACCTGCAATACAGTGGGGAACTATGGCAGTTAACGGTGGGCCTGCTTCTTTCAACAATAATCTACTGGAACTCGCACTCGATCTCCCTCAGGCTCAATATGTGAAGGTACTCGTCTTCCCAAGTTTTGACATTTCGATCACCCAGAGTTACGCCTTGTCGAAATAAATCGAGTAATCAGTTTAAATGTGCAAGTAATCTCCGCTTTCACGGACCCCATTGCCGGCGATATCTTCATCCTTCACTGTGGCTCTCAGGAATCCACAATCCGGAGTTTAACAAAGCATCCAGTCGGTTTAGTTCAGATTTCTACGAATACCGACTCCATCGTGCTTCCGAAGTTAATCTTCCGTCGACGAAGTGCTCGATAACCGGCAGAAATCGAAGACTACTTAGAACCTGTCTGCGAAGGCTGAGTCGTTCTTTGCTCCAAATTGCCGTTTTATACTGAATTCCGTTTGGAAAAAAGCTTAACTTTGTGTTCAGTAAAGTAGCCACTTAGCAATTGAAGTCGCCCATTATAAATTAATGCAACCTGAAAGATATCTTGCCAGCATGGGGAATGCAAATGTCTACGACCCTACTATGTGTGACAAAATTCCGCAACCCCCGGGACTCGAACCACGGACCACTCGTGCAGGGACTGACGCCCTTGACCGTTCGGCCACGACGGGACGGCCCGATGCCCACAAAAATAATATATACTCAGGAAAAGGCGACCTATCACTTATTTGTAAACCGTTTTCTATTTCCTGTGATAAAAACTTTCCGGAAATACCCAACGCGCTCTCAGCTGGACGTGATGGGCCACCGACCACCAACTCTGAAGAACGCAGTTCACTGATGATATCAGCCACAAATAAGCTAGATACTGACATGTCGACACGCTGTGATGGATGTCGAGAACTCACCACCAGAGTTTTGAAACTAGAAGTAGACGCCGACCTCCTCACTGAAATAATAGCGTCACTTCTTAAGTATAACAAAATTAAACCCCCTGAGCAAGATACAAAGGACATGAAAAACACCAATGAGCCGGACCACATGAACCGCAAGAAACCGGTAAAAGGTCATAGTCGTCGCGTTCAGCGGAACAAGAGGCAACGCACGAAGTCACTAGACAAGTCTTCGGACTCAACCGAAATGGACGGCAATAAAAATACGACAGACAGAGATGAACCTGGCGCTCGCATTTCCATAAATTTGACAAGTCTGGATCATGCAGAGTCCGCCTGCACCAAAAAAAACAACAATCGACAACCCCAAAAAACCTGTAGTAAGTAATCGTATGGACTTACGTACGCCAACAAAGAGCGCTAGCAGCTTGTCCCTCACACGTCTATCAGGCTATAATGCAAAAAGTCAGGTGAGGCAGCCAAATAAAACGTTACAGCATATATCACGGACGCGAGCAACTTAACAACTGATCTGGATACAGCCACCAAGGCAGTCCCAGAGTTTGAGACTCAATCTACCGCCAGCAAAAGAGGGCAGGATACAACCACCGGTTTTTTCCCCGACAGATCTCGTTGTGTGGTGGTGCAAGGAGTTCCTGAAGCACCTGATGATACCCCGAACGAGAGGGTGAAACACGATCTGCAGACATTCCAAAACCTACTGAATGACACGCAAGAACCCGGAGAGGTCGTCGAAATCCAAAAGATATTCCGTTTGGGACCGTTAGTAAGAAACAGTGCAGACAAAGTGCGGCCGAGACCACTGAAAGTCGTATTGGGAAACGAACAGCAAGCAAATCTCATCTTGTCGCGAAAATCCAGGCTCCAAAACAATCATCGTGGAGTGTTTTTCAGCCGGACTATCACCCAATCGAACGAATAAAAATGAGGACGCTGGTAGCGGGACTGAGAAAACGTCAGAGCGAGGGCGAAGTGAATTTGAAAATAGCAAACAATCAAATTGTAAAAATAGAGCGTTCCTTCCTGTGGAATCATCCGGTAACGTTGACGGTAAAAGCACCGGCGTTCGGCTCCGACAAGCTTCAGTAAATTCAAAATCGACTAGTGGACATGGTACGCCATGTGAAATAAGCAGTAGTATCTATCAGTCAAAAACACCATCAAACAATTTCCAGAGATCTAAACAGCAGAATAACATAAAAATGATGTATACAAATGGACAGAGTTTATTCAACAAATTGGATGAAATAAAACTTACCGTGGCCCATTTCCAACCTGACTTGATAGCTTTAACAGAAACATGGTTAAATGCGCAGGTAGAGGACGCGGAAGTTATGCTAGATGGTTTCCAGATTATCGATTGTACCGAAACGAACGAAGGGGTGGGGTGATTGCGATATTTATACGAGAGGGCATCGACTTCACCAGGATTGAGTCCTCCCCATTTCGGCACATAGATTGTGAAATACGCAGTTGTTACTTGAAGGTGCCAATCCATCCAAGCCTCCATATGGCCCTGGTTTACAGACCGCCAAGCCAGCGAACGGATGCGGACGATGCACTTATCACCGAGATAAAAGAAATTTGTCGAAGCAAACACATAATGCTACTTGGTGACTTCAACTGTCCAGACATCCAGTGGGATTTGATGCATTGAACGTGATCAGAAAACTCCTTCGAACAGAAATTTATGCAACTGATCACAACTGAGTTCCTTACCCAACATGTTAAAGTGAACACTCGATTCAGGGATGGACGGCAGTCCAGTTGTTTGGATCTCATCATCACTAGGGAGGATAGCTGCATTCTCGGATTGGAATCGTACACGCCCCTTGGCCGAAGTGACCACTGCGTTCTTGTTTGGGAGTATAGTCATTTTTCTGTACCGGAAATTCGAGCTAATGAGGAAAGAAATGTATAGAAAGGGGATTATACCCGAATGAAAAATCTGCTACAGGAGGTGAACTGGAATGCGGCACAAGGACCTGACCCAGAAAGCGTTTGGCTCTTCATCAAGAACATAATGCAACACTTGGTAGAGAGTTGTTGCCCACTTAAGAGGAAGCTGCGCACTTCCGGACCAGAGTGGGTGACGTCAGAGATAAAGAAGAACCTTAAATTGAAAAGGAGACTTTGGAAAAAGTACGCCAGATATCAGCAGCCAGAGCATTTCGCTGACTTCAAAAAACAGAGGAATGTATGTCGGAATCTGTTGAGGAGGGAACGGGCACAATTTGGGTCAAAACTTCTGAAAAATATCCCGCAAAATTCAAAAAGATTCTTTGGATACGTGAATAAGGCAAAACGCAACAGGGACTGCATTCCCTGCCTAAAAGATCGCCAGGGAAATACGTTGTCTGACAACTCAGATAAAGCGAATCTGTTGTCCGATTTCTTCACGTCTGTGTATACTGAGGAGCCGGCTTTTGATGAAGGAGTTTACCCCCAATTGCCAAGTCAGGAAATACAATTAGCACGGTGGACTTCACAACAGACACGGTAAGGAAAACTTAGAGGCAACTACAGCCCACTAAATCCCCTGGTCCGGACGGCGTGTTCCCAAAAGTTCTGAATGAACTCTCAGACGAACTGGCCTCTCCGGTATCCAGGATCTTCAGTACTTCGATGGAGACCGGGGCTTTGCCTACCGACTGGAAGGAAGCCAATATAAGCCCCATTTATAAAGGTGGTGAGAGAACAGCCCCAAATAGTTTCAGACCAGTGAGTCTCACTAGCATATGTTGCAAGTTGATGGAAAGAGTAATAAAAACGGAGCTGATGCGGCACCTCGAAGAAAACAACTTGCTCAGTCTACATCAGCATGGATTCCGAAGCGGTCGATCTTGTCTCACCAACCTCCTAGTATCCATGGAGAGCTGGACGAAATCAATCGACATGGGCTTATCAGTCGACGCCGTGTACATTGACTTCAAAAAGGCTTTTGACAGTGTTCCACACGGACGACGTATATGTAAACTACGTCAAGTGGGTGTGAATGGAAATCTGTTGAAATGGTTAGTCGATTTTCTTACGGGCAGATCTCAGGGTGTGTGTGTTGGATACGCTAAATCGGAATGGGCAACCGTGCACAGTGGCGTTCCGCAGGGAAGCGTTCTGGGTCCAATCCTGTTCTTAATATATGTAAACGACTGCCTGGACTGTCTGAACTGCGAGCGCGTAATGCTTGCCGACGATCTCAAAGTGTGGAAATTAATAGAGAGGCCGGAAGACTCTGTAAAGTTACAAGACAATTTAAATCGCTTGCAAAAATGGTGTGATGAGTGGTGTCTAACCTCAACCTTAACAAATTCCAACTTATTCAATTATGTTCGAGCAACAGGAGACCGTTGAGATTTGAATCTCAGTACTTTATAGGAGGTCACCAACTCGAATCAGTCGACGAGTTAAGAGACCTTGGCGTGTGGATGACATCAACTCTCAAACCACCGTCTCACTGCGCAAAGGTATCAGAGAAAGCTATGGGTGTTCTAGGCGCGATTAGAAGATCCTTCGTCAATTTTGATGAAGAACTTTTCGGCCGAGTATTTGGCGCATACGTTCGACCAATTTTGGAATATTGTGTCCAGGCATGGTGTCCCTGGACGAAAAAAGATCACACCCTGCTGGAGAACGTACAACGAAGAGCGACCAAGCTAGTCGGCAGATTAAGTATCTTGCCTTATGAGAGACGGCTGGCGAAGCTAAAAATATTTCCCCTCTCTTATAGACAGTACAGAGGTGACATGATCATGGCCTTCAGGATCGTCCGAGGGCTAGAATGTGCTCATCAGTTTGACAATTTCTTCGAACTGGCGCGGACGACAAATCTTTCAGTCCATCAATTACAACTGAAGACGAAATAGGCCAAACTCGATTTGCGGGCCAAATTCTTCTCTCACCGGCTGGTTGAGGGATGGAACAAATTGCCGAACTCCGTTGTCTTAGCGAAAAACGTCGAGACATTCAAAAGAAGACTAGATAAACTTATGCTTGATGGTCAAAGATTTACATGATACCAATGACTGGCATAACTGCTATGTAAATATCCGCATGTTTGTTTTCATACGTCTATATGTAAATAAGGTTTTCCAAGGCTCTGCCTCTATCCCTCATATATACTGAATTATATACTGAATTATACCAACAAGATTTCAAAAGAACCAGAGAGCGAATTGTCTAGACCTAGTTTCACTAAAGACTTCTCTAATATTGACGAAGTGTATTCTAATGCACCTCTCGGGAAAAGTGACCATGCTACGCTAATATGGGATTACGCGCTCTTCTCTCAACGCCAGAAGAGAACAGGAGGCCAAACTAATATATAGAAGGCAGATTTTAATATGATGAAGAACGAATTGCTGTCCCTGAATAAGGACCAATTACTCAGGGGAGATCCAGAGGACGACTGGAGATTTTTAGGGCGATTTCATTCGATCTGATTCGGCGCTGTTGTCCACCTAAAGTACAGAAAACAACTAGTCGACCTGATTGATTAACTAGGGACCTAAATAGGCAGCTACGGAAGAAAATCAAAAGATGGCGAATATTCAGGGAAACTGCGTGACCAGCGCATTTCGAAGGATTTCGTCGTCAACGAAATGCAGTCGGAAAATGTATTCGTCAGGCACGGAAGGAGTATGAATCCAAAATTATCCGACAGGCTGAACAGAAGCCCAAGATTTTGTTTCGCTATCTTAACAGTAGACTGCAAAATAAGGACCCGGTCGCGGTTCTGAATGATGATAATGGTGTAGAGATCATTGAGAACAGTGAGAAAGCCGAACACTTAGAACAGTATTTTGCCTCTGTCTTTACTAGAGAAACAGAGTTTCGCAGTCGCAGTGCTAGCAATGCTGTTGAGCCTTTACAAGGGTGGGGCTTGCACTAATGCCAACAATTACCGGCCTGTTATTGTAACCTGTATCTGCTGTAAAATAATGGAGACCATAGTTAAGAAAGCGACAATGAAGTTCCTGGAGCAGGGCAATTTACTCTCAGACCTGCAGCACGGCTTCATACAGAACCGCTCGTGCCTTTCCAGTTTATTGCTCCCGACGGAGCAATGGACTCGCGCACTGGACGAGGACGGTAGGGTCGATGTCCTCTACACGGACTTTAAGAAATCGTTCGATAGCGCCCCTCACAAACGCCTGATCCACAAACTTTCTGAAATTGGGATAAGAGGAAGGCTACTGACGTGGATAAAAGATTTTCTTACCAGGAGATCACAAACCGTATGCATTGGGGCCTCAAGGTCAAATCCTACCCCCGTTCTAAGTGGTGTCTTAGGGCCGTTGCTATTCCTGGTTTACATTAACGACTGCGTCGACGACCTGGGATGCAGCGCCATCATGTTTGCTGACGATTTCAAGCTGTGGAGATCCATTAGATCTGATGCAGACAAGTACGCGCTTCAAGACAGTCTCAACCGCCTGAACAGTTGGTCAGCTCTTTTGCTCCTCAATTTTAATGTGGACAAATGTGTGGTCCTGAGACTCCGCACCAAAAAGACCATTAAGGAGAACGATTCCTTTCAATACGTCCTGGGTGGGCAGCCCCTTTAAAGTGTTGTGGAACAGAAAGACCTGGGCGTCCTAATGGCCTCCTCGCTGAAACCATCATCACAGTGTCAAAGGGCAGCCAAAAGTGCGATAAGGGTGTTATTTGCGCTGAGGCGAGGATATGTGCAGGTCGATAAAGAGCTGTTCGGAAAAACCTATGGGGCATTCGTCCGGTCTCACTTAGAGTACGCAGTCCACGCCTGGCGACCGTGGTTGAAGAAAGATTATCAACGACTGGAAAGGATACAGGCGATGGCTAGGAAGATGGTCAAGAATCTTCATCATCTGCCTTACGAAACCAGGCTGACCGAACAAAATCTGTTTCCCCTAAATTACAGGCAACTGCGCGGCGATCTCATTCAAGCCTACGGGATTGTCAGAGGCCGTGAGTGCGCCCTAGACTTTGATGAATTCTTCGAATTGGCCGGGACTGACCGTATGCGTGGTCATCCATTCAAACTGCAGAGGAAGCTGGCTCATTAGGACGTCCGACGGAACGCCTACTCTCACACGGTCATTGGGGCATGGAACGGACTCCCTGATGCGATGGTTCTTTCCGAAAGGGTCGAATCATTTAGGTGTAGACTAGATGCTCATTTGTTGAGAAACTACTGTACACATAATCACGATTGTTTTAGCGGCGGCAGTTTGTGCCTGGCTCACACTTACCGCCAACATGTGAACTTTCCGCATTTGCTGATGTAATTGATGAATTTATCTCTGTTTATCGATATGTATAGGGAGTTCAAGGGCGAAAGCCTCATTCCTTAATAAACTGAATTTAACTTACTTAAACTCGATTAGGGTTTGGCTTTTTCCGGAGAGAATTTGGAAGAGAATTCCAGATAGTCGTATATCTTATGGAGTAGGAATTTGACCGTTGGGACTTTGTAAATTTGGGAATCCTTATAATGTCTTCATTATTTCTGGTGTTTCAAGGGGCGTTTTCGTTGGTAAGTAAATTCATTTTGAAAATATCTTGGTCGTGGGTGACCTTGAATAGGAAGTTTAGACCATTTTGAAGTCTTCTGATCCAGAGGGGTCGAAGACCGTATTTATGATATAGTTCTAAGGATGAACCCTGGATGTCATCACTTCTAGACAAAGATCTAGTAAAATGTCTCTGAATGCCTTCTAGTTTCTTTCGGCAGTCTGAGGGCATTATGCCGAAGAAAATTGAACAATAATCTAGGAGAGGTAAAACATACATTTTGAACAGTTGTATTCTTAGTGCATTTAAGGTGAAATTTTTACATATGAATCCACACAGGCGAGTGGCATTCGGTGATTTTTGTTGGACGTGGGGAGATAAATCAAGGGTATTTATATAGCTGAGACCTAAATCTTTTACCGATTGGGCCTCTGTTATTTCATTATCCTCGAATATTATGGGGGGAAGTTTTTGTGGGCCAAATATCAGGAGATGGCATTTTTCGGGTGAAAAGGGCATCTGCCACTGACTACTCCATTCGCTGAGTTTTCTGAGCTCAGTTTCAATTGTTCTGTGAATATTGACAACAGTGTTCCCGTTATACGCATATGCAAGTTTAAGGTCGTCCGCATATAAAACCGTCTAAGCCGAGACAGATATGGACGATAAGACGTTAATATATATATAAGGAATAGAAGGGGGCCTAGGATAGTGCCTTTAAGTACTCCACTGGTAATAGGGGATGGTTCTGAGACGACGTTTCGGATTTGCACCACCTGGTATCGGTTTTGAAGATAGGATTTAAGAAAATCGAGAAAGGGTGGCCTAATTCCATGACTTTTTAGCTTTATCAGTAGTCTTTTATGGGGGACTTTGTCAAAGGCCTTTCTTAGATCGAAGTATATTGAAGCTCCTGTGTTTCCATCATCTCTATTGCTGGAAACGAATTCCAAAAAGTAAGGTGGCAGGACTGACATGACATTTTGTGTAAAAATGCATGTTGATAGGAGGGAATGAGGTTGGCGATCATGAGATGGTCTAGCAATTGGTTACATACAATTTTCTCGAGGATTTTAGCTATAGCCGGTGTTCGGTGAACACCACGATAGTTTTGGGTATGAGATCGGTTGCCGCTTTTAAATATAGTTGCAATGGTCGAGTATTTCCACATGTGCGTTGAAATTGCATTTGACTGGTTTAGGGTGAATAACTTAGATAGGATTATTAGAGCGTTTGTCAAATGCTTCAGAATACATAGATAGATAGACAATTTTTATTAAAGACCCGTCGGGGTCCCATCAAAGCAAGTTAAAATAAATTTGCATGCGAGTTTTAGACGAGGTAGGCCGAATCTTTACAAAATGCAATTCATAGTTTCTGAATTAGTAGTCCATTGAGAAACATGATGATTGAGGGGTGAAAAAAACTCTTTACAAAAAGATAAAAATGATTGGATTAATTTTACAGGAGAAAAGAAAACCCCTCAATAAAAATAATGACAGAAAAAAGCGAGCAGGACTGGCCTGTAGGTGGCGTTATATAACGGAATGTTGTCGGTCATCGTCAGGGTAGCAATAAATCTCAACCTTGAGGGGTACGAATGTGGGTCAGATAGGACTGGCTTGCAAATGGCATTGTATACGGGATTCACAATTGAGATCGTCTGGGCCGGATTGGTACGCCGCGTCAAAGAGGCAAGACGAGAGGAACCCAGATGCGATCGGCCACAGCAGGCTTCGAGCTCAGCCGAGCAGTGAGGAAGGGAGGTACGACCGAACTACTAGTAGACAGTGAATACTGAGGGTTACGCCCTGAGCGTCGACAGACCGCTTGAGGTCGGAATGCGGGAGATGACATCAAAAACCGCGAAAATTTTCGCTATGGGGAGGAGTGATAGCAGTGGATTTAGAAACCAAGGCAAAACAGGTGTTTCTAATGATATAATTAAGAGTTACCACTAGATCTACCACTAAATCCCAGGAGGACACTTCTCGAAGTCAAGAATCTGAGTGTTCGGGAATGAGACCGTTAACAGTGCCTTTATGCTTTCCGGTGTAAGATGGTTGCGTAATTTCGACTTGAATACCAGTAACTTAGGCGATAATCTTATTTCAGGCGGAAGATTATTCCAAAGGAAGGCATATTTGGGAGCAAAGAAGAGGGAGCGCTTAGATGTAGTGCAAAGAGGCGGCGGAATCACCATGCAGGAGTTGCGCGTGGCATAAGACCGACCTCTCGGAGTGAGAGTGTCAATGAGCGGTAGACTGGGGCTAGAGTTGATGCGAAAAAGAAAGCAAAGGCCAGCTTCGAGTCTTCTAACCCATAGAAACTTCATGTTCGCCAGCTGACATCTCTGAGTGTAAGAAATACTGGACGAAGCTTGAGAGAACAGTTTCCGGGTGAAAACCCTC
>CACRXP010001097.1:118157-129086 GCA_902702965.1 Spirometra erinaceieuropaei | reverse complement strand
TTTGAAATATAAACCGAGAATAAATGACTGAGCAATATGTGAAGGTCGGACGCTTGTTTAATAATCGAATTCGGAATCTCGTCCGTTCCTGAGCAGTGTGAGTATTTCAAACGGCTTATGTGTTTCTTAATGAGATCTGAGGTGACATCAATTGTACTGAGTGTCCTATCTGAAAGTGATCGAAAGAAAGGGACCGAATCGGACTCGGTAGCAAGGTGTTTTGCAAAGAAAGCACTAAACAACTCCGCCTTGTCAGTGTCATCGGTGAGGAGGACTTTGTTATCATTTAGCATGGGTGGAAGTTCATGACCACGCTTAGAGGAGGACCGATGACGGAAGATGTTAGCGACGGATTTGCCAGGGTTCGAACCACTAAGAGCAATTGATTCTCTTTGCCTGTCGCGCGCTTGGCGCATCCTTGAGGCCATCTCAAATATCTCTGTGATTCTAATATGAGTTGATTAGGAACTAGTGCATGGGTCACGCGGTTGTCGCCTCAACTTTTTAGTCTGTTCTGATGAAAATGAGGAACAAAGGAATCTGAAGAATTAGGCTTGAGATATTTACGCGGCACAAACTTTAGAATGTCCTTCGAAACATTGGACATGACATCATGAAGAATGGTTGCATCGCTACAAGTGAGGAAGCCACACCAATCCAAAGATCTAATACAGTTATTTATTAAGTCGTTATCTACGCAGTCGTAGTTCATGTAAGTCCGAACGGCGCTTGTCTTTTTTGAAAAGGCAAGCGGTATGCAACAATGAATTAATACGTGGTCACTGTCAAAAAGGTCCTTTTTTAAAGCAACAGAAAGAGGAGCAATGTCATTGGTAAAGATTAGATCTAAAATGTGATTTTCTCTTGTTGGAGAGCGCACCAGTTGGGACCAATTAGAAAAATTGACAATATCTTGAATGGGCTGGAATCTGGGTGTACAGTTATTGGAAACCCAGTCTATTTCAGGATGGTTAAAATCCCCAGTGATTATTTTAACATCGAAAGCATCTTCCGAAATTAATTTAAAGATTTCACAAAGTCATCTATGAGAAGGGCAGAGTCAGGAATTATAGAATGTGTCCAAGATTCTGTTACACATATAATATCCGGCGTCATTTCCAGAGCAATGGCTCTGATTTGGGCCATCTTGTTTATAACTGACCTGGCATTCAATAATATAATATCTAATGTGTTTCGAACGGCAATGCTATTTTCGACGGTATTTAAAAAAAATTTGGAGGCGGATATGTAATCTGTGAAGTAATGGCACTTGGAGAATAAGTACCAGTTAATTTACAGTTATTGACGTACGGGGAGTCAGCAAGAGAAGGCTGAGTATGAGACCTAAATGTTGTGGGGATATAGTTTTCAAACATTGGAATGCTAGGGGAGTTAGAACATGGATAGACTTGTTGGTAGTTAAATAATGGAGGAAGGGGAGGAGGAGGGAGGCTAGAAGGAAAGTAGGGGCTAATGGGTGAGGGTAGGCCACTAAAAGAATGAAATGGTGGGAAACCAGGTCTAGATTGGAAGTCAAAGGAGATAGGTTGACGTACCTGAGAGCAATTGGCCTTAAGTTTTGGGAAGCCTGATCTAGGTTGGGGCATAAATGATTTAGGGCAATTCATGTATGAATTATTTGCTGGATATATAGTAGGGCTTTGAGAAGTAACCGGTACGCAGGACAGAGAATTTTTCGGGGATATAATTGGAGCTGCGGCGTTTGTAGACGTGCTGGGCTGAACAGACTTGTTAGATCTAAGAGAAGGCGTCGTACCCCTAAACGGAACTGTACTACCTTTCTTTTGGGTCGGAGTCTGCTTCAATTTTCGAGTCTCACCGTTCTGACGCCAAGCCACGGGTGACTTAGCTGTAGACCTTACAGCACCCAGTTGGACAATAGAAGTTATCGGTCTAGCTGATGTAGACGGATTTTCATGTGTACCAGCGGGGCTAGCTGGAGGATACGAAACGACAAATGGGGCTGCTGCTGCAGCCAGTTTAGGGGCAGGCAAATGCGTCAAGTGTCTCGAGTGAGATGGAGATGTAGGAGAAAGAGGAAGGAGGGAGTCAGATGTCGCAGGAGTAGGACAAGCTGAATCCTTACGGCCACTTGTATTATGACCGAGTTGGGGAGCATTAGACTGAGAAGCAGTGGGTTTACGTGAGAATAGAGACCCGATTCTACGCTCCATAGGAGTAAGATCATGACAAAGGAAAAATTTTGCCTTCTCTAGGTACGCAGTGACACGCTCTTGATGAGTAAAGATTGTGTCAACCTCGATTGATGAAAATAATTTGACTAAGATGGGTGGATTTGTACTACGGGAGGACAAGCGTTTGGCATCGGCTATTTTGTAGTTGAAACCACATGAATACAGGAAATTGGTCGCAACATCCATTGGCCGAGCAGATCGAGGAACATTTTTTAGCAGGAAGTTGTAAGAACGCTTCTGTCTATCACTAGATTCACTGGCGATCAGGTGAACAAGTGAGTCGAGACGTATACATTCTTCAGAGGGAATATCGGAGATGTTCCCGTCGAATAAATGTCCAAGAATTGTCAGCAAAGAGCCGAACATTAGCATAAAGTCATTGCAGTGGTCAAGTGCAGACAGATCAATCTGCCGACCAATTACAACGTGTGACGACTGACTAGTAATATCATCTGACTTAGATTTAGGTAAAGCTTCTGACTTACGTTTAGTTAGGCCATGCTTACTTACAAGAGCCGAGAGCTTACGTCGACCAGTGACTTTTGGTCTCATCTTGTCTCCAGGCAATTTGTGAGTAAGTAAACTTCTGGCAGACAAGTTGACTGAATTTCAGCTAGGGGCTGACGATGTAAAAATAAATTACAACAGTTAGAGAGAAATCGGATGCACAAAATGAGAATTGCAGAGTGCGATTAGTGAACAACGGGCATAGACTAGCAGAACTCGAAAGGAGATGGCAGCAGGCAGTTCTTAGAGAAGAGGCCTGTATTTAAGGAAATTCAACCAAAAAACAGGTACTAAAATCGTTAGGTCCCACAGAAAAACCACTTAAAATAATATTCTCCACTTATCTTCAAATTTAAAACCAGCGGCTTGACCTTGACCTTGACATGGTGGGATTTTGTCTGTCCCATAGGATTTGGTGTTTGATAGTTGTTTGATGGCTACTTTAACAGTTTCTTCACTAAAATGGATCTCACTAAGGATGTGTTCAGTCATCACGGTCGGTTGGGGGATGGTTCCCTCTTCGACTGTGTAGTTAGCTGAGAAGTATATGTTGAATAAGTCTGCTATTTGGTTGTCATTTGTTATAACTTATTCTGATTCACTAATAATAGTTCGTGATCCTGAATGTCGATGATTGCTCATCAGTTTCCGAAACATCTGGGCTGTTCGTTCGGGGGATTCTAGTGCCCGATGTTCTGCCGCTGTGGTCTTTTGTGTTTCTATTTTCGTGACTAGGTCGTGAATTTCCCTAATTCGTCGAAGTGTGGAAAAATAACTTACAGAGGGGTCGCGTAGCTGTTTTTGTAGCCTTGTTAGTTTAGTTGAAAGGAAGTGTGGGATTGGTGATTTCTTATGCGGGAGTCTTTCGTTTATCAAGGTATCTGGAATTACAAACAGGGCAGAGTATAATAGGTTAACTGCTTCCATAGGGGATGTTGCAAGAAGATATGGGCTCCAGTCCAATGATCTAATATAGTTGTTCATAGAGTCCTCGTCAAGTTTTTTTGGGTTTAGACGGGTGTTACTAAAATGGGGTGCTAGTTTTGCGTTTGAGGGGAGTGTTGATATTATTGCTTTGTGGTCACTTTCAAAGGTTGCGCAGTCGTAGGGCATATAGAGGGGCCAGATATCGTTGGTGAAAATAACGTCTAGTATATTGTTTCCTCGGGTGGGTTTGTCAACTATTTGTGTCCAGTTATGAAAGATAATTGAAGACAAGAATTCTTCGTGCCTGGTAGGTGCTGATAATTCGACCCAGTCTATTTCTGGGTGGTTTAGATCGCCTGCAATTATCTTATATTCAGTTTTTATGTTATCTATATTGCTTTTTAAGAGGTTGAGGCTTGTGTCATCACTACTAAATTCTAGAGGTGAGTAGATGCATCCGACGAGTATGTTTTCGTGGGTATGAAATTTTATTGTGGCAAAACACGCTTCTCCAGCAAAGGTTTCGGTTGGGGCATCAATACCACTTTGCTCAATGCTCGTCTTGATGTAGATAAGACAATCTCCACCTCGTTTATTAACACGGTCCTGCCGATAGAAATTATAATTTGGGACATATAGTGAAGCATTCGATATAAGCTCATTTGCCCATGTTTCTGTAATGCAAATTACATCGGGGTTATATATTTCAACAAAAGTTCTAAGTTGGGATATTTTGTTGACAATCGGTCTCGAATTTATAAGAGCTATCTTTAGGATGTCGGATATGGAAGAGGTGGGCTATGGTGAATAAAAGGATTTCTGGTGGCACTTTGAGTGAGTGATGGACTAAATAGAGGTGGGTGTGTGATTCTTGGAGGTTATGGTGATGCGTATGGCGTAGTGTGAGTGCATGGGCTAGTGTGTATGGACTGAGGGTACATATGGGGAGGTGCGTTAACTAGGTGGTAATTGTACCTTAATGGAGTTTCAGTTGGGGAGGTGTAAAAGCCAAAGTAATTTGTAGGATTGTAATTAGGTGGCAAGGAGTTTGGAATGCTAGAGTGGTTTGGCTTATTCCTATGCCATGCAGGTGGATTTTGGGGAGTCGAGATGCCGTTATAGATGCTTGTTTGATTTGGTTAGAGTTTGGTGGACTTCTATTTGTTATGTCAACATACCTAGGGCGTTTTGGTTGCGTTGGCGTGCTTAGTAAGGCCTTTTGGTTTATGTGTCTTGTTTGGCAGTCGTTTTCTAGTACTGATTGATCGGTCTTGGGGGGTGTAGTAAAACTTATACTGCTATCTAAGGGTGTCACATGACTCGGTCCGGGGTCTGCATCATCGTTCTGTTCTGGTTGAACGTTGTTATTTTGTTGTGCCTCCCTCGTTTGTTTCTGACCAGCAGTCCTAAATACTTTTGCAGTTGCGCGTTTTTTATCATGAGAACTAGAGTCAGACGTACTTGCTGGAGGTCCTTCTGCGGGGGCTGTGGGTTTATCATTTGGTTTACGCTGGCCTGTGTATTTCTTTTTATTAGTGCTAGAAGTAGAAGTAGTGGCTAAAGGTTTAGTTGAGAGACCGGAACGCTGATTATCGTATTTGTAGCTGGTGTCTTTTTCCCGAAGTTTACGTCTTTGCATAGGTGTCAAATCTGGACCTATAAACGAGTTTAGGTTTCGCAGATTTCTGTTTACTTCGGGATTTTGTAGGACAATCTCAGCGTCCGCCTGTGAGTAGAAGGTTACTAAGACGGGTTTATTTTTGCTTCTGAAGTGAAGTCTTATAGTGTTAGCTACTCTGATTTTTAAGCCACACGAATGTATAAAATTGTGAATTCATGGTGTCGGATTAACGGTGTGGGGTATATTACGGATAATTAAATTGAGCCTGCGTTTCGATCTATCCGCGAATTCTGACGAAACTAGATGTTAAATCGATTCAATTTGTGGTAGGCTCGTTAGGCTGTTCGTGAATCTATTTGAGTCTGATAGTGAATAGAGAATCGTAAAAATATGATCATGTTTCTCGATGAACTTCTGTAAACAGACGATGGCCGAATGATCTACTTTGTCGACAGCAAACGTAACATCGGTCATGGTTATTTGGAGAGAGTGTAATGGATTTAACTGTTATTTACGACAGCTAATAAAAATCGATGGAAAATCGACGCAGAAATCTGTCAAATATTTCAGTTATAAACGAATTTCAACTTATCTCGAGTCTAAGCATTTTCAACGGATGTGCGCAAACGGGAAAAATCCGAATTACTTGTAACTAAGTCTATATTAATGACATATTAAATATATATACAACTATAGTAGATCATAGTTAACAGTCGACCACTACTCCTATAATGACACATTCACAAGAATCAATATGATACATGATTCAATATTATTTTGACAGCTTTGATTGTGACTTACCATTGAATGTTTCTTACTCCTGATATATATTCATCTTCTCTAGCTCTTAGTCCAGCCAACTATGGCAAGCCTCCTGAAAAACAGGAAGGAAATGTGCGACCGCCCCTTTACAGCTGGCCACATAGACTGACAACCACTGTAGCGGCCGAGGACGTCAAGGGTAGCACACACCGAAGTAGGGAAACGCTGAGAAGAGACCCTGATGGAGGTAGATCTGAACAGAACCGTTAACCTCTCTTGATACGCATCCATACGCAGGAGAAGAAGACATGTCGTGTAAGGGACATAGTGTAATATACCGAGATGAGCACGGGAAATGCGTGTAATAATAATAATAATGATAATAGTACAGGAACGATGAGTTACAGCTGTAGAATAAACTGTCTGGGTGAAGAGGCGATACCAACATGCCAGCTGGTAAAGCGGTGGGAAGAGCGGCGCTGTGGGCAACTGCAGGAAGGGGCCGAGGGAGGTGCCGACGTAGAGAGACGGAGAACGGTACAAGCGTTACGGTACGATGCGGAGAAAGGGGTCGGCGGAAGTGAGAGGAAAGGACACCGGTCATCTTCACCAGCATTCGCTTACGCCATCTCCACCCTATGTCCGCCGGTCGAAAAGTGTCACCACATCGAGTTAATATAAAAACTAACAAATGCCTTTCAAATAACAATACACATTTATTTTTGAATAAGATAGGACATTTTTCAAGTCAATTGTTTGATATAGAATTTGGTCCGAAAGGGCTTTGATGATGCCAACCGCTTGTAAAATACCGGAATATAGCACTAGAACAATCTAATTTATGTAATAATTTGTGAAATAAATTTATGAAATTTGTAATTAAGTTCAAGGTCATCGCGCGCAGCACGACTTTGAAATGATGTGTGATAGTTATACTTTTGGATTCAATTTCTTAATCTATTGCACTGTTTTCCAGTGTAGATCGTACAAAATTTTCTATTTTATGTCATAATTCATCTTCGCTTCCCATCGTGTTTCTGCGATTTGTCATAACGCATAAGTCTAGTGTCGCACTTTTTCACCCAACATTGCCTCAATCCTATCAAGTATTACCTGCATATATAAAAGTTTTTCCTCGTAAGTACATAGATTCACATTATATTTTAAACGATAAACCGTCTCCACTGAGCGCTTTTATCGTCGGTGTATTGAGAATTATACTTTTCTCTATTTTATCCTACATAGCCTCATTATCCAATTCGGATTTATTCATAGTTCTGTTTTGCCACCTATGAAATTGTCATCTACCCGTTTTTTTCATGTTTGCATTCTGGTATTGAGGAGAATTTGCTTAGTATAAATTGTGCTGTCTGGTCCACCAATATTGACAGCTTTCAGAAATCGTTTCATCATGCATAGCCCCATCCATATATCCTCGAAGTTTCGGCAGTTATCATCCATATAAATATTTGGACTTAAGTCTTGTTTTGCTTTTTCGACATGAAACCTCAGGCAACCCTTCGTCGAAATCTGAAGAAACAAAACTTCATCTGAAACCCATCGTTCATATGAAAAAAAATTGATCTAGGGACGCTTGATGATTTTAATAATTTTATGTCTCGTTACGGATCAATTTTTTCTGTTCTTGGTGCCCTTCTTGACGGAAAGTAGTCAACGTTTACGTCTCAAGAGTGTGAGAAGCTCATGCACCTCATTAACCCGGTTGCTACTGAGAGTGAAGACAGGCACAAACGAAGTTTCACTTTTATATTAAAATCGTTCCTAAGAGTAGACAGCCAATAGATGTCGCTTTTCATTTCCTTTATTCATGTGGCTTCAACTTTGGGGTCGCTGAAACTAAAAGGCTTTCATCTAGGAGCAAAAATCCACCAATTCTTGTCAAACTCTTTTCGTCGATAGAAGTGGATTTTATTTTCTCCCATTTGGAGCGCTCGACTCAATATCTCAGGAGAAATAAACTTTTTATTGGTCGAGATCAAACTCCACTGCAACGAAGCGTTTCTCCCCCATTAACAAACGTGAAGCCACCCGAATTCTACTCATATGCCTTTTACCTCTAAAGCAGTTTCTCCATCTGGTGTCGATCAATTCCCCCCACTATCTACAGAGGCCCCAGTTCCATCTAGTTCTTCGACTGATCACACTGTCACAAAGACGGTTAAAACTAGCCTCTTTAAAACTCCCCCACGGAGCAAGGATTTTTCAAATGCGGCTCCCAAATTTACAAGGGAGCTTGATCTTAACAGTAAAGATGAGCCAGTCCTTGAAGCACAACCGACTTCCAGCCCTCAGAATAGTGGTTCAGTTAATAAAGTTACATCGAATCAACCCCGTTCCCACGCCTGGCCACTCAGGTCTGACCTCGTGGTTGGGTCCAATAAGCTAGATGATAGTTTAGGGAGATCTTTATCTGTTCCTATCTTGAATTCTCAACTTACCGCCCCAGTTGTGAAGTCCTCTTAAACACCAGACTGCAAAATGCAAGTATATAGCATCGCTGATAAATTTTCCAATCCCATTGCTAGTCTGACACCCCAAATAATAAAGCCCTTTCCTGATGTTAACTGTTTCCCGAAACCATTACGTCTGCCACCTAACATAAACTACCCCTCATATTATGCTAACAATTCCCAAAATCCTGTTTTCATGCCTCCTATTTTTCCAACCCAACAAAATAGCTTTCCTCTTCCTGGGCCCTCCTCAAATATTTTTCCATACAATGCTGCATCTTTAGTTGGTGGTAATTACCCTAAAAAATTTAGACCGCAGCAACTTTGTCCTCCAGCAATTGCTTCGTTCCAACAGCTTAATTTTCCACCTCCGGCTCTTCCTTTTTTATAAGTAGAAATGAGCGGAACCTACATATTAGGAATAGACTCAGTATTGTCTCTCTCAACGCAAGATCAGTCGTGCAAAAGATGGCACACCTAAGAAGTGTAGCTGTTGAGTTTGACACAGACGTATTGTGCATTACAGAATCTTAGGCTCACTCTCTAATTTCAGACTCGGCACTCAATATAGATAGCCTCATTTTATACCGCCAGGACCGTGCCGAAAGATGCGACGGTGGATGCCTTCTTTACACAAGAGCCTCACTTGCACAATCGCATTATGACTTGAACATTTCCTCCTTCTCAGGAAATTTATGTTTTGCTTCGGTTATCCTTCCGCAAAACAGGAAAGCCTAAGTGGGATGTTTATATAATCCTCCTCGTTCCTCCGGAAACGAAAGCCAACTCTGTGAACTCTTTGAAAAAATTGCAGAAACTTCTTTCAATGTCAAGAAAATCGTAGGCGATTTTAATTTGCCAGAAATTGACTGGCACACACATACTTCTCCTCCTAGATTCCAGAAGCTGCTTGACACCATTTACTTTTCAAACCTGACTAAATTATTTCACTCTTCCACCAGAAACTATAGTGTTTTAAACTTAATTTTTACTAATGGCACCTCCCCTTTATCTATCGATTTCTATCATGACCTTTTTGCAAGTGATCATGCATTAATCCATTGTCGCATTCCGGTTGCCATTTCCGTAAAGCCAATAGTACAACGTAGTATTCTTGACATCGCTACTATTAACAAGGAATTAGTAAATAACTTTACATGCACTCTTGATTGGCACAGTATTTTTTTCAAATAATGACCTAAATTTTTTCAACAATTTAATACAATGTGTAACAGAAGGTCTTGTATATGTATGTATATTGAATGGTTACAGGCCGAGCCCTTGATGACCCTATTTATGTACAGTGCTTTCGCAGATTCGTACTCAAAAATAAAATAAAATTGCAGGCATTTACAATGTGATTGGGTCACAGTTCAATCGTAATCACAAGGTAGTGCATAGGGTCACTGTAAATTAGTGCGGAAGATTGTATATGACAGATTTTACAAAACTGGCTGTGCATAGTCATGCTGTACAAGCCGATTTCTGTCGAAAACTAGACGAGCAAGTTTTCTTTTAAACACACCAACTGTGTCAGCCGTCACCACCTCGCTCGGAAGCGAGTTCCACGGCCTGACAACCCGCTGGCTGAATGAAAATTTTCGTCGGTCTAAACGCGTGCGCTCATTCCCGACTTTGTATGCATGGCCGCGAGGTTGGTTTGTACGGGCGAACTCCAAGAAGTCCTCTGCTCTTAGTGAGCAACCCTGGCCGCGAACAATCCGGAACGTCCAGAGTAGACTGCAGTTTATTTGTCTATAAGAGAGAGGGAATAGGCCAAGCAAATTCAGCCTCTCCTGATTAGACAAATGCTTTAGACCGTCGACCATCTTTGTCGCTCTGCGTTGCACCTGTTCGAGTAAGTCGATATCCTTCCTCATCCATGGTGAAGCTGCTGGCATTCCATACTCTAGATGAGGTCTTACAAAGACACCAAAGAGTCTTTCGAAAAGTTCGGGAGGAAATATTTTAAATGCACGTCTGATCCAGTGTAGAGTACTAGTTGCCTTCTGGACCATCTTTCTACAGTGTTCTGATGGCGATAGATTTGTGGTCGTCCATACACCCAGATCTCTGTGTCTTTCCACAGTTTCTAACCTCGTCCCGTCAATAGAGTACTGGTGTTTGGGGGAGGCATTGCGGCCGGTGTTCAGGTGCAAAACCACGCATTTGGACACATTAAACTTCAAAAGCCATCTGTTCGACCAAGCACACAGTTTGTTGATGTTCAACTGCAACTTCTCTGCGTCATCATCACACTTGACCTCACTCCATATTTTTATGTCATCCGCGAACATGAGAGCCTCGCAATTCACTTCGCTGATGCAGTCATTAACATAAATCAGGAAGAGTACTGGGCCTAAGACAGAACCCTGTGGGACACCACTGTCCACCTTTACCCATTCCGAGGTAGAATTTCCAACGA
>CACRXP010001097.1:83506-93947 GCA_902702965.1 Spirometra erinaceieuropaei | reverse complement strand
CCCACGACGTAACAGTCACCGTAAGGTCTTTTTATTTCTTACTCTGGCACGTACTGTTAAATATCGTCGGTTCTATTCTGTAAATGCAATTGCTATTTGGAATAAACTACCAATGAGTGTGAAAACTCTGCAAAATTATCCTATGTTTAAGAGAAATAATGCTCGATTTTTGCATTCAGAACAGCTTCCTCAAATTTTGGGTTCTGAATCCACTTATCGACTGTACCGTAGCGATGGCGTTTGTGGTCTCTGAACACTATGGCCGGTCCCACAAGCTTTTATTGTATATGTATATGTATATATTGAAGGGTTACAGGCAGAGCCCTTGATGACCCTATTTATGTACAGTGCTTTCGCAGATTCGTACTCAAAAATAAAATAAAATTACAGGCATTTACAATGTGATTGGGTCACAGTTCAATCGTAATCACAAGGTAGTGCATAGGGTCACTGTAAATTGGTGCGGAAGATTGTATATGGCAGATTTTACAAAACTGGCTGTGCATAGTCATGCTGTACAAGCCGATTTCTGTCGAAAACTAGACGAGCAAGTTTTCTTTTAAACGCACAAACTGTGTCAGCCGTCACCATCTCGTTTGGAAGCGAGTTCCTCGGTCTGACAACCCGCTGGCTGAATGAAAATTTTCGTCGGTCTAAACGCGTGCGCTCAGTCCCGACTTTGTATGCATGGCCGCGTAGTTGGTTTCTACGGGCGAACTCAAAGAAGTCCTCTGCTCTTAATGAGCAAACCTGACCGCGAACAATCCGGAACGTCCAGAGAAGACTGCAGTTTATTTGTCTATAAGAGAGAGGGAATAGGCCAAGCAAATTCAGCCTCTCCTGATAAGACAATTGCTTCAGACCGTCGACCATCTTTGTCGCTCTGCGTTGCACCTGTTCGAGTAAGTTGATATCCTTCCTCATCCATGGTGAAGCTGCTGGCATTCCATACTCTAGATGAGGTCTTACAAAGACACCAAAGAGTCTTTCGAAAAGTTCGGGAGGAAATATTTTAAATGCACGTCTGATCCAGTGTAGAGTACTAGTTGCCTTCTGGACCATCTTTCTACAGTGTTCTGATGGCGATAGATTTGTGGTCGTCCATACACCCAGATCTCTGTGTCTTTCCACAGTTTCTAACTTCGTCCCGTCAATATAGTACTGGTGTTTGGGAGAGGCATTGCGGCCGGTGTTCAGGTGCAAAACCACGCATTTGGACACATTAAACTTCAAAAGCCATCTGTTCGACCAAGCACACAGTTTGTTGATGTTCAACTGCAACTTCTCTGCGTCATCATCACACTTGACCTCACTCCATATTTTTATATCATCCGCGAACATGAGAGCCTCGCAATTCACTTCGCTGATGCAGTCATTAACATAAATCAGGAAGAGTACTGGGCCTAAGACAGAACCCTGTGGGACACCACTGTCCACCTTTACCCATTCCGAGGTAGAATTTCCAACGACGACTCTTTGTAGTCTGGAGGACAGAAAACTCCTGATCCACTTAAACATTCTCCCTTGAATCCCTACATCCCAGATCTTTTGTAAAAGAAGCCTGTGTGGGACACTGCCAGAGGCCTTCTTGAAGTCAAAAAATATGACATCTACTGGAAAACCCTTATCGGTAGCTCGTGTCCATTTCTCGTGCGAGTAAAGAACACTCGTTAGGCAGGAGCGCCGTGGACGAAAGCCATGTTGGGCATCACACAATATTTTGTTCTCTTCCAGGTATTTCATCAAGTGTCTTTTGATAATGCGTTCCATTATTTTACACGCGATGCAAGTAACACTGACAGGACGATAATTTCCGCAGTCAAGTCTTGAGCCTCCTTTATGGATCGGACTAATGAGTGCGCACTTCCATTCTTCCGGTAGCTCGCCGTCTTCAAATGACTTTTGAAATATTGCGGATAAGGGTTTGCACAGTTCATCAGCAAGTTCACGAAGTGCTAGTGCGGGAATTCTATCTGGACCAGGCGATTTGGCAGGTTTCAGCCGTAGTAGCTCGGCCCTAACTATAGTAGATGAAAAGAATGGTTCTTTGGTTAAGGAGGGTAGGGAGGGGATAGGAGGGGGAAGGGTACTGGGAGGAGAGGTTGGTTGGCGAATGGATGAATGGGCAAATATAGAACTAGGTTCTCGGGTGAAGACGGACTGAAAGAAGTCGGAAAGGAGGGACGCTTTAACCTGGTCATCAATCTCCACTTTTCCATCTGCAGACCTGAGGGCAGGGATGAGCTCCTGAGTCCTTTTAGTACTTCGTATATAACCATATAGAATTTTCGGATGCTCCAACGAATTTCGGAGTATGTTTAATTCAAACTTCTTTCGCAGCTTTGAGGCCTCACTTTTACAGACGTTTCGTTGCCGCTTATATTCCTGTAAGTGTTCGTTGGAGCCAGTTAGTCTGTAACGCCTCCACAGACGATTCCTTCTTCTGAAAGAGGTCTTCAAGTCCGGGTTTATCCATTTTGGGCGGTTTGTGATTGTCTTCCTTCTGAGAGGACGATTGGAATAAACAATCTATTTCAGTAAGGAACTGAAAGTATTCCAGTTGGCGTTTGCTCGACCATGCAGTTCAGTCTCCCATGATATAGCTGCCGTTTCCCTCCTCATGAGAGAATAGTCCCCTTTCCAAATGTTTCTCTCCCACCTCTCGGGTTGGACGGGTTTGGAAAACAGTGAGTACTCGAAGTAGAGCGTGATGTGGTCGCTTGACCCTAATGGCTGTCGGTCCTGCAGGTCTAACACATTTTCCTCCTCTCGGGTAAAAATAAGATCAAGGCAGTTCGACTGCTGTCCTTCCCCGACCCGTGTTCCAAAGGTAACATTCTGGCAGAGAAGTTTGTCCGTTGCCCATTGTAGTAGTTTGTGATTAAAGCTGTCTTGCGGTCCTTGTGCAGTCCACGTTAGCCAATCAATGCCAGGAGCGTTAAAATCCCCAACGATAAGGACATCTTTCTTCTCGCTAGCTTGGTACAGTTCGGATATGAGCATGAGATCTTGGTCAGAAGTATGGTTAGGTGAACGGTACACCACCGAAAGCGTCAATGCTCGGACATACTTAGTAGATATGGTAACGCTTAACAGTTCCACATCCCGTACCGTTCTGTGTACATCAGCCATAGCGCTTAGCTTGCAAGTGACATAAGTTATGACTCCTCCTCCTCGGCTTAGTCTATCTCTCCTGAATTGCTGATATCCTCTAAGTGATATTTCTGAATCTGCGATATCTTCAGTAAGCCACGTTTCTGTAAATGCCATAATGTCTGGCCTAATTTCATCAACTAAGTCTCTTAGTTCGTCTAGTTTGTTGAAGAGGCTTTGCACATTTGCGGATATAACCTTCAATGACTGATTCGTTGAAGAGGCCCGGCCTTCATTGTGACGGGTTCTGACCACAGGAAAGACCCATTTGTCTGGACTATTTGCCCATTTTTGATCTTCAGCCCTTTCTCTCCTCTGACAATTCTCTCCTTCAATTCTGATCTCAGTTCTCTCATTTTCAGTCTTTCCCTCGGTTCGTAGTCTGGTTGAAAAAACACTTCCTTGTGCGAGTTGCGTAAGCTCGTTCTACTTTCTAACAAAAGCGCTGCTTGGTGTTCGTTTTCCAAAATAGCATTCAGGGGTCTTAGGGATATTTTAGGTCACGATTCGGGTCCGCTCTGCCTAGTCGGAAAGCTTTTTTAACGGTGAATATTTCCCCATTCTGCAGGACGGCACTGGCGTACTGATGAAGAAGGCCTAGGTCGTGCGTCACTCGTTCCTTCGGAATGCAGGATGTGGACTCTGGGGCTCCCCTTATGACGATATTTTGCTTACGATTTATGGAAGAGCTCATTACTGTCCCGTCCGCGCTAGGACGATATAATGCTACTGTAGTATTCCCGACGGCTGTTGTCACTTCGACATTTGAATGATTTTCGGCCGGCGAAGGGAGTTTACGGCATGGATTTTCATGTGACTTACTTGCTCCGGCAGTGGAGCCCTTACAATCATTACCCTGTTGCAATGTACTGCACGAAGGCTTATCGTGTCCTTTTCCATAAACGGATTGGTTAGGGCACTTTCCAGATGAGTTAGCCCTGTGAAGAAGTGGAGTAACAGCATTGTCTTCCAAGAATAACGGCGAGTCCTTGTAGTTTCTAACAGATCTTCTGAGGGTCACCCTGGCTTTCCCAACTTTAGTGTTTGATGATTTGGCAGATTTAGTTACTATAGCAGGTAATGGAACCTGACTTATTTTTAATGCATTAGTGTCGACCGCCACGTTATCCACCGGAACTGATTTGTCTAGAGTTTCCTCTGGAGACATCAATCGCTCCCTCTTTCTGACTGGTTTTGACTTTTCCGCGCTAGTGCCTTTATTAGTAGGATGTTCGTCGCTTATCGATCGGAAATTTGGCGGATTATTTGGTAATTCTATTTTACTGTGCTTAATAATAGCCATGATGATGTCCGTCAGTAGGCCTTGCTTTTCTTCTAGCGTCTGGTCCCGCTTTTCAAGTTCCTTACGGCCGACACAGCGCCCGACAAGCGCAGAATCCGTCCCGTCTGTCATACAGTTTTTGAGGCCTCTTGGCAGTGCATCGGTTCTTATTTCCTGTCTTATCTCTTCGAGCCTATTGTGCGTAATCTCCCTGGAGTCTAATGATTCCAGCGGCATTTTATCGCATTTTCTTCAACGCCTCTACTTTGACTATCCCCAACTTCATGAAATGAATTGACGTCTGATAATCTCCGATACCGTGCAACTCTCTCCCCCGCTTCTTGATGGTCGAAAATCTACCGCCAGCAGTTTTTTCCTCCTGAACCCTCCAGAGCATAAAAGCCTACACAAACTATATTTTTATTCCCTTACCTCAGGATTTTTTTTCACTGCTGGTCGGATTTGTGTTTAATCGCTTCCCTTGACAATGCCCGTAAACTGGCATTTAATAAACTAAATTAAATTAAATTAAATCGAAGGGTATATTTTTATTAGCTTCAAAAGTGATATTTAGTGTCAGGTGACATAGCTGATAAAAACGAGAAAGGGAGGAACGAAAGAATATCACTATCTTTTCTGTGTTTTCAATGATGCTCTCTTTTATAAATTTGATTATTTTTAGTGCTATATTCCGGTATTATTCAAGCGGCTGGCATCATCAGAGCCCTTTTGGACCAAATTCAACATCAAGGAATTGACTTGAAATATGTCTTTATTTTAAACTCGATTAGGTTTCGACTTTTTCGGATAGAACTTGGAAGAGGATTCCAGATAATCGCATATCCTATGGAGTAGGAATTTGACCGTTTGGACTTTGTGAATTTGGGAATCCTTATTGTATCTTCGTTATTTCCGGTGTTTCTAGGGGCGTTTGGGTTGGTAAGTAAATTCATTTTTAGAATATCTTGGTCGTCCGCATATAAAAACGTCTTAGCCGAGACAGATATAGACGATAAGTCGTATATATATACAAGGAATAGAAGGCGGCCTAGGATAGTGCCTTGAAGTACTCCACTGGTAATAGGGGATGGTTCTGAGACGACGTTTCGGATTTGCACCACCTGGTATCGGTGTTAAAGATAAGATTTAAGAAAATCGAGAAAGGGTGGCCTAATTCCATGACTTTTTAGCTTTATCAGTAGTCTTTTATGGGGGACTTTGTCAAAGGCCTTTCTTAGATCGAAGTATATTGAAGCTCCTGTGTTTCCATCATCTCTATTGCTGGAAACGAATTCCAAAAAGTAAGGTGGCAGGACTGACATGACATTTTGTGTAAAAATGCATGTTGATAGGAGGGAATGAGGTTGGCGATCATGAGATGGTCTAGCAATTGGTTACATACAATTTTCTCGAGGATTTTAGCTATAGCCGGTGTTCGGTGAACACCACGATAGTTTTGGGTATGAAATCGGTTGCTGCTTTTGAATATAGGTGCAATGTATGTTTTACCTCTCCTAGATTACTGTTCAATTTCCTTCGGCATAATGCCCTCAGACGGCCGAAAGAAACTAGAAGGCATTTAGAGACGTTTTACTAGATCTTTGTCTAGAAGTGATGGCATCCAGAGTTCATACTTAGAACTATATCATAAATACGGTCTTCGACCACTCTGGATCAGAAGACTTCAAAATGGTCTAAACTTCCTATTCAAGGTCACCCACGACCAAGATATTCTCAAAATGAATTTACTTACCAACCAAAACGCCCCTAGAAACACCAGAAATAGCGAGGATATTATAAGGATTCCCAAATTCACAAAGTCCCAACGGTCAAATTTCTACTCCATAAGATATGCGACTATCTGGAATTCTCTTCCAGGCTATATCCGGAAAAGTCGAACCCTAATCGAGTTTAAAATAAAAACTAGGAAATTCCTTTCAAATAACAATACACATTTATTTTTGAATAAGATAGGACATTTTTCAAGTCAATTCTTTGATATTGAATTTGGTCCAAAAGGGCTCTGATGATGCCAGCCGATTGAAAAATACCCGAACATAGCACTAAAAATAATCAAATTTATAAAAGATAGCATCATTGATAAACATAGAACAGATAATGATATTCTTTTATTTTCCTCCCTTTCTAGTTTTCATCAGCTATGTCACCTGACACTAAGTATCCCTTATAAAGCTAATAAAAATATACCCTTCGATAAAACCCTGCATATTTGTCGTGCGGATGTCTATATTAAAGCCATATTAAACATATATACAACTATATTAGGTCATAGTAGACAGTCGACCACTACTTCTATAATTTCACATTAACAAGAACAATATGATACATGATTCAATAATATTTTGACAATTTTGATTGTGACTTACCATTGAATGCTTCTTACTCCTGATATATATTCATCTTTTCCAGCTCTTAGTCCAGACAACGATGGTAAGCCTCCTGAAAAACACGTAGGAACTGTGCGACCGCCCCCTTACAGCTGGCCCCATAGACTGACAACCAGCAACTAGATCACACCGAAATTTACCCAACAGGAAAATAATTTCAAGGTCAGGCCGGTATCAAAGTTCTTCAAATGTCATGAAGGACATATTATTCATGTCCCCGAAAACTACCAAATTGCGAACTTCAATTTTTATATTGTACATATCGTTATTTTTTAAAATTTTTGTTATTATTTTCCCTTAGAACTGAGGTTTTTTTTTAACTTAAAACAAACTCTCAATTCGCGCTCTTTTGGCTAAACGGACACCCGAAGCAAATGAAGTCAAAGTGCAGTTGAAATTGACAAGTTTGTTTTAGGTTTTTTTCGTGAGTTCAAAGGGGACTGACAGTGCCCAAGGGGCGCTACAATAAACCTATTCTATTCTATTTCCACATGTGCGGAAAAATTGCATTTGACTGGATTAGGGTGAATAACTTAGATAGGAGTATTAGAGCGCTTGTCATATGCTTCAGAATACATGGTGGGATTTTGTCTGTCCCATAGGATTTGGTGTTTGATAGTTGTTTGATGGCTACTTTAACAGTTTCTTCACTAAAATGGATCTCACTAAGGATGCGTTCAGTCATCACGGTCGGTTGGGGGATGGTTCCCTCTTCGACTGTGTAGTTAGCTGAGAAGGTACCAACAAGATTTCGAGAGAACCAGAGAGCAAATTGTCTAGACCTAGTTTTCGCTAAAGACTTCTCTAATATCGACGAAGTGTATTCCAATGCACCTCTCGGGAAATGTGACCATACTACGCTACTATGGGATTACTCACTCTTCTCTAAACGCCAGAAGAGAATAGAGGGCCAACCTAATATATGGAAGGCAGATTTTAATATGATGAAGAACGAATTTCTGTCCGTGAAATGGGACCAAATACTCAGGGGAGATCCGGAGGACGACTGAGATCTTTTAAGACGATTTCACTCGATCTTATTAGGCGTTTTTGTCCACTTAAAGTACAAAAAACAACTAGTCGACCTGCTTGGTTAACTAGGGACCTAAATAGGCAGCTACGGAAGAAAAGCAAAAGATGGAAAATATTCAGGGAAACAGCGTCACCAGCGCATTTCGAAGAATTTCGTCGTCAACGAAATGCCGTCAAAAAATGTATCCGTCAGGCACGGAAGGAGTATGAATCCAAAATTATCCGACAGGCTGAACAGAAACCTAAGATTTTATTTCACTATCTTAACAGTAGACTGAAAAATAAGTACCCGGTCGCGGTGCTGAAGGATGGTAATGGTGGAGAGATCACTGAGAACATCGAGAAAGCCGAACACTTAGGACAGTATTTTGCCTCGGTTTTCACTAGAGAAACAGAGTTTCGCAGTGGCAGTGCTAGCAATGCTGTTGAGACTGCTGGTCGCGTGCTTGACTCCATCCTCTTCCCGACAGCTGTCGTGGAAAGGGAGCTGAAAAATCTCAAGGAGGCAAAGTCCTCGGGTCCGGACAATATACCGGCCAAATTGTTGAAGGAACTGGCGAATGAACTCTCCAAACCACTGGCACACATCTTCCGCTCGTCATTCGAATTATGGAGGCTGCCATCGGAATGGAAGACAGCAAATATCTTTCCGATATACAAGGGTGGGGCTCGCACTAATGCTAAAAATTACCGGCCTGTTAGTCTAACCTGCATCTGCTGTAAAATAATGGAGGCCATAGTTAAGAAAGCAACTATGGAGTTCCTGGAGCAGGGCCATTTAATCTCAGACCTGCAGCACGGCTTCAGACATAACCGCTCGTGCATTTCCAGTTTATTACTCTCGACGCAGCAATGGACACGCGCACTGGACGAGGATGGGAGGGTCGATGTCATATACACAGACTTTATGAAGGCGTTCGACAGCGTCCCACACAAACGCCTAATCTACAAACTTTCTGAAATTGGGATAAGAGGAAGGCTGCTGACATGGATAACAGATTTTCTTACCGGGAGATCGCAAACCGTCTGCATTGAGGCCTCAAGGTCAACTCCTACCCCCCTTCTAAGTGGTGTACCCCAGGGATCCGTCTTAGGGCCGTTGCTATTCCTGGTTTACATTAACGACTGCGTCGACGACTTGGGATGCAGCGCCATCATGTTTGCCTACGATGTTAAGCTGTGGAGACCCATCAGATCTGATGCCGACAGTTACGCGCTTCAAGACAGTCTCAACCGCCTGAACAGTTGGTCAGCTCGCTGGCTCCATAATTTTAATGTGGACAAATGTGTGGTCCTGAGACTCCGCACCAAAAAGACCATTTAGGAGAACGATTCCTTTCAATACGTCCTTGGTGGTCAGCCCCTTTCACGTAGATAGATAGATAGATAATTTTCTATTAAAGACACGTCGGGGTCACATCAAAGCAAGTTAAAATAAATCTACATGCGAGTTTTAGACGAGGCACGCCGAATCTTTACAAAATGCAATTCATCGTTTCTGAATTAGAAGTCCATTGAGAAACATGATGATTGAGGGGTGAAAAAAAAACTCCTTACTAAAAGTTAAAAATGATTGGATTGATTTTACAGGAGAAAACAAACCCCTCCATAAAAATAATAACAGAAAAAACGAGCAGGACTGGCCTGTAGGTGGCGTTATATAACGGAATGTTGTCGGTCATCGTCAGGGTAGCAATAAATCTCAGCCTTGAGGGGTACGAATGTGGGTCAGATAGGATTCGCTTGCAAATGGCATTGTATACGGGATTCACAATTGAGATCGTCTGGGCCGGATTGGTACGCCGCGTCAAAGAGGCCAGACGAGAGGAACCCAGATGCGATCGGCCACAGCAGGCTTCGAGCTCAGCCGAGCAGTGAGGGAAAGAGGTACGACCGAACTACTAGTAGACAGTGAATACTGAGGGTTCCGCCGTGAGCGTCGACAGAACGCATGAGGTCGGAATGCGAGAGATGACATCAAAAACCGCGAAAATTGTCGCTATGTGGGGGGAGTGATAGCAGTGGATTTAGAAACCAAGGCAAAACAGGTGTTTCTAATGATATAATTAAGAGTTACCACTAGATCTACCACTAAATCCCAGGAGGACCCTTCTCGAAGTCAAGAATCTGAGTGTTCGGGAATGAGACCGTTAACAGTGCCTTTATGCTTTCCGGTGTAAGATGGTTGCGTAATTTCGACTTGAATACCAGTAACTTAGGCGATAATCTTATTTCAGGCGGAAGATTATTCCAAAGGAAGGCATATTTGGAAGCAAAGAAGAGGGAGCGCTTAGATGTAGTGCAAAGAGGCGGCGGAATCACCATGCAGGAGTTGCGCGTGGCATAAGACCGATCTCTCGGAGTGAAAGTGTCAATGTGCGGAAGACTGGAGCTAGAGTTGATGCGAAAAAGGAAGCAAAGGCCAGCTTCGAGTCTTCTAACCCATAGAAACTTCATGTTCGCCAGCTGACATCTCTGAGTGTAAGAAATACTGGACGAAGCTTGAGAGAACAGTTTCCGGGTGAAAACCCTCTGAACATTTTCGATTTTATTACGGTCGCAGGCG
>CACRXP010001097.1:0-72381 GCA_902702965.1 Spirometra erinaceieuropaei | reverse complement strand
ATGTATGATTCCTTTCACATGGTAGGAAAAGTTTCACTTTCAAGAGCAAGATTAAATATCTTGCATAAGAGGGATGGGAAAATCGTATTTGCATCGGCTTTTAAAATGCTCACTGGTACACCATCAGGGCCTGGACTATAAGAGTGACGAAAACGCCGAATCGCAACAGTCACATCCCACAGAGTGAAAGTTATAGTTTCTGGAACTGCCCCGGTCAATGCCTGGATGGTCGGAAGCGGAGTGGTCGAGTCTTCAATAAACGTTTTGGACAGAAAATCATTGAAGCTATCAGCGGTTAACTGGGCATCAACTATGGGATTTCCTAGAGCGTCTCGGAGGATGGGATGCTGCGTCTTTCTATGAGATCGTATTTTTCTAGAGAAAAGTTTCGAGACATTTAACGAATGGTTTTCGGTAAACTGGATCTCCTCGGCTAGCTGTTTTTCTTCAGACAATCACTTAGCCCGCTCAAAAATATCACAAATCAAGGGCAGAAGAGAAACATCGTTCTGAAGATGGAAACGACGATAAAGCCTGCGCAATCTGCGACGAAAGGGTAAGGGTAGGAAAACCTCATCCCCAAGATTAATAATTTTCTTTCGGGGACAAAACGAGAAATTAGCGGATCCAAAATTTCGTACAGTTTTGCAATGCAGACATTTGCATCCGAACACAGGAAGAAATTAATCCAGCCGTAGGAATTAAGGTGTGTTAATAATTCGGTTGAGCGAGTTGATCGGAAATTGCGGAAAAAACTATACTTTGGGGACGATGTTTTGTCAGCCTCGGATTACAACTTTGAAACAACTATGTCATGGTCTGAGCCCCCGAGTCGGCCTAGGGATGACACCGACGATGGCATGCAGCCTCTACAGAAAATTAGGTCAAGTATGCTTGAGCCTCGGATGGGAAAATCGACAACCTGATTCCACATCCCAACATCCACAGCCTCAAGAAAGTCTTCGAACCTTCTTGGGCCTGAAGGCGGAGATCAGCGGACATCAAGGAAATTAAAGTCACCCGCAACCAATTGATACCTAAAGCTTGAGTCGGCCGCAGCATGAAATGCCTGTGAGAGTAAACGATCAAAATTTTCTTTGGCGTTGGGAGGGCGATAGACGCAGCCAACGAGTAAGGAGAACTTATTTTTTAGTGCAACCTGGAGCCAACAGCTGCCTTCTACTGCGGAAAAATGCGGGAGGTCAAGCGGCGGAACTGTAAATGTTTGCTTAACATAGACGCAATTGCCCCTACTATGGCTGTCTTGGCCATCATTTCGAATGCAATTATAGTCTAGAAGGGAGAGTTCGGAGTCAGCTACTGAGGCTGATGCCCACTTCTCAGTTACTAAAACAATATCTGGACAATGGATGAACACCAGAGTCTGAAGCAAAGGCATCTTATTAAGCAAGGATCTGGCATTTAAAACAAAAAGTTTGAAGGGAATGGCTGTTAGTTTCTGAGGCAGGCGGGCTACATCGTCCAGTTCTGGGCTGCCCACGGAACAAACGGTCCGGATGCAACCATCCGGTTCTGCAAAAAATTTTGTGGCATCGAAAAATTTTGACGTGAATGAAAAGGAGTGGGACTTGGGGGAGGGAATTACGGGCAGGTGAACTGGTAACCATTGTTAGCTAACTAATTTTCAGCTGGTAATCCGCGGGGCAAATACTGCAACGCATTCCCGCCGGAAAGAAACTGAGGATAGGATGAGTTAACTGATTCAGTATGGACATTAGCATGAGGAATACATTGATAAAACGGCCGTGGAGGAAACAAGTTAGGGGCTGGGGACGCATTGTTTCCAATGGAGCAAGAGTTCTATTAAACGGCGGGAAAATCGGCATATTCGGCCTAACTGCCTCGATATGATTGCTGGGGTCATTTGGGGTATTTGGGGCACTGTTAGTCGATTGTGGACGTAAAGATTTTATAATGGTGCTGGATTTATCGGGTGTCCGTGTGGCTGAGACAGCAATTCGATTTGCCTTTGAGTCAGGCACATGCTTAGGCTTACCAGGAATTGCTGGGGGAGCCGTTAGTTGCGTTTTAATACCTGGCGTGTTGTTACTTCTAAAGATCGCATCGTCAGTGATAGTCGAATTCTCTACGGTATTGAATATGTCCTGACGTGCAGTGGCCGCGGTTAGTGTTGTAGAGGACTTACTCAAACTGACAGTAGGTGTCATTATCCTGGTGTTGGTTTTTGCCGATTTTAATTTATTCAGTCTTCGCTGCAGTGGTGTGAGGTCTGGCGAAACGGAGCAGCGCCATTTACGGCAGAATTCTCTAGTTATCTTCCTCCTTGACAAGTTGGGACCCTGACGGGTCTTTAATAAAAAATTATCTGTCTATCTATAAAATGGACTTCTATCAAGGAGAAAAGGGTAACTAGGATCGGCGCATTACGGCTACGCGAGCGTAGTCGTTTAGCTTGTGCGACACTGAAACTCAAGCCACAACTTTGTAGGAATAAATGCGCTCCCTCCATAGCAGATAAGTGGCTCGGAATGTTTCGTAGTACAAATTTATGCTTGCGTTTAATTGTCTCCTCAGTTTCAGAACTTATTACCCCAATAAGTTTAAAAGCTTGTTCAATGATTTTTTCAGAATTGCTGTTTATGTCGCCATATATCAACTGATCAAGTATTTCGTCGGCTGACGGCTTGTTACGACTAGCAGAGGCGTACTTTTTGCCGATTAAAGGGTCAAGAGGTTTTACATGTACTAAAGGGATTTATGAGTAAACCATATCTGCAGAAGGCAAAGAACTTATACTGGCACATGCTGTGTCTCCGGTGGCGATTCTAGCACCCAGAGACGGTGGAAACGCGTCAGGCTTTCGTCATTTGGCACGCGCTGTGCGCGGCATTACAGACAAGATAAATTTGTTGTTACAGTACAAGGATCAAAACGTTACTGATGTACAGAAAAACGCACTGAGTAACAAGTACTACTGTTATTTTACCACGAAAACTAGAAAAAGATAGTCGAGAAAGGAGTCACTACAAAGGTTTTTTTACAAAATACGACTATTTTGCCAGACTGTCAAACAAAACTGGAAAAAATTATACCTTATATTGAAAGGCGACTTTTAAAAACGAACTCAAGTAAAAAAACAGGCGCTAATTGCTTAGGAATATCCAAGTGAACGCAAAGCTTCACTTATCTTTGAAATTGAGCTGCGCGCCTTGACCTTATGTAAGTCCGAACGGCGCTGATCTTTTTTGAAATGCAAGCGTTAAGCAACAATGAATTACCACGTGGTTACGGTCAGAGAGGTACTTTTTTAAAGCAACAGAAAGAGGAGCACTGTCATTGGTAAAGATTAGATCTAAAATGTGATTATCTCTTGTTGGAGAGCGCACCAGTTGGGACCAATTAGAAAAATTGACAATATCTTGAATGGGCTGGAATCTGGAAATGAATGAGGAAACATCCATATAATAGGGAGAGTGCTTTAGGTAGGATTTAAGATAAAGAAGACTACCGCCCCCACGCCTAGTCGTGCGGTCTTGACGGTAAGAATCGAAGTCATCTATGAGAAGGGCAGAGTCAGTAATTAGAGAATGTGTCCAAGATTCTGTTACACATATAATATCAGGCGTGATTTCGAGAAGAATGGCTCCGATTTGGGCCATCTTGTTTATAACAGACCTGGAATTCAATGATATAATATCTAATATGTTTCGAACGGCAATGCTATTGTCGAGGGCATTTAAAAAAATTTGGAGGCGGATATGTAAGGTGTGAATTAATGATGCTTGGAGAATAAGTACTAGTTAGTCTAGAGTTATTGACGTACGGCGAGTCAGCAAGAGAAGGCTAGGTATGAGACCTAAAGGATGTAGGGATATAGTTTTCGAACATGGGGATGCTACGGGAGTTATAACATGGATAGTCTTGTTACTAGTTAAATTGTTGAGGAAGGGTAGTAGGCGGGAGCCTAGAAGGAAAGTAGAGGCTAGTGGGTGATGGTAGGCATCTATAAGAATAAAAGGGTGGGAAACCAGATCTAGGTTGGAAGTCAAAGGAGATAGGTTGACGTTCCTGAGAGCAATTGACCTTAGGTGGTGGGAAGCCTGAACTAGGTTGGGGCATATATGACTTAGGGCTATTGGTGTACGAATTATTTGCTGGATATATAGCAGGGCTATGATAAGTAACCGGTACGCAGGACAGAGAATTATTTGGGCATATAATTGAAGCTGCGGGGTTTGTAGACGTGCTGGGCTGAACAGACTTGGTAGATCTAAGACACGGCGGCATACCCCTAAAGGGAACTGTACTTCCCTTCTTTGGGGTCGGAGTCTGATTCAGTTTTCGAGTTTCACCGTCCTGACGCCAAGCCACGGGTGACTTAACTGTAGACCTTACAGCACCCAGTTGGACAATAGAAGTTATCGGTCCAGCCGATGCAGACGGATTTTCATGTGTACCAGCGGGGCTTGCTGGCGGATACGAAACGACAAATGGGGCTGCTGCTGCTGCTTCTGCTACTTTTGTGGCAGGCAAATGCGTCCAATGGCTTGAGCGAGATCGAGATGTAGGAGAAAGAGGAAGGAGGGAGTCAGATGTCGCAGGAGTGGGACAAGCTGAATACTCACAGTCACTTTTATTATGACCGAGTTGGTGAGCATTAGACTGAGAAGCGGTGGGTTTACGTGAGAAGAGAGACCCGATACTACGCTCCATAGGAGTAAGATCGTGACAAAGGAAAAATTTTGCATTTTCCACGTACGCTGTGACACGATCTTGATGGGCAAATATAGTGTCTACCTCGATTGATGAATATAGTTTGACTAAGATGGGTGGAATTTTGCTACGGAGGACCAGCGTATAGCATCGGCTATTTTGTAGTTGAAACCACATGAATACAGGAAATTGGTCGCAACATCAATTGGCTGAGCAGATCGAGGAACATTTTTTAACAGAAAGTTGTAAGAACGCTTTTGTCTGTCACTAGATTCACTGGCGATCAGGTGAACAAGTGAGTCGAGACGCTTACATTCTTCAGAGTGAATATCGGAGATGTTCCCGTCGAATAAACTTCCGAGAATTGACAGCAAAGCGCCAAACTTAAGCATAAATTCATTGCAGTTGTCAAGTGCAGACAGATCAAGCTGCCGACTAATTGCAACGGGTGACGACTGACAAATGATACCATCTGACTTAGATTTAGAGAAATCGAATGCACAAGATGAGAATTGCAGAGTGCGACTGCTGAACAACAGGCATAGACTAGCAGAACTCAAAGGAGATGGCAACAGGCTGTTCTGAATGAATAGGCCTGTATTCAAGGAAATTTACCCAAAAACAGGGGCTAATATCGTTAGGTCTCACAGAAAAACAACTTAAATTAATATCTTCCACTTATCTTCAAATTTAAAACCAGCTGCTTGACCTTGGCCTTGACCTTGTGCCTTCCAAATTAAGGTTCCGTTCAGAATAACCGATCATTGGCCAGTTATTAATCAAAAAGTGTTGTCGATTCTGTCAATAGGAGTTCGTGTTGCAATCTGCCGGAGTAGCTCTGTAGGCGGCCTAACCGTGTTATTGGTTGAAACCCTCCTATTCGACTCCGAATAAGAATACGAGGCCTAAAAGAGGGCAGGTTGGGGTTCACACAATATAGAGAACAAGGGAAGGTCCTTTGCGAAGACTGGTTGGTCTGGAGATGGTTCTTAGTTGATAGGATAAGCGAGAATGCTGACGACGTGTGAAAGCGTCGGAGATGTGTTCTCGGGTTCAAGTTGCGGGGACATCAGTTGTCTTCGGTATTCATGTGGCCTCCAGTCGACGCGTGTAGGTTTACTAAATGGACCAATAGACCAGGGTTAACATGGAAAACGTCGAGACTTTCAAAAGAAGACTAGATAAACTTATGCTTGATGGTCAAACATTTACATGATATCAATGACTGGTATAACTGCTATGTAAATATCTGCATGTTTTTTTTTTCATGCGTCTATCTGTAAATAGGGTTTTCCAAGGCTCTGCCTCTATCCCTCATATATACTGAATTATACTGAATTATATACTGAAAGGCAGGAAAACACAGTGGATTAGCCACAGGGATGATTGAGTACGCAAAGTGCCATATATGGTAGTCTTGCAATGGCCAACCGTATCGAAGTTAAGAGGTGCCTAGCGCGAAGCCGTGCTGCCGGTGGATAAGCAGCAACATGCTTGGGGGGTCCAGCATGACTAATCCGCAGTCGGACGAACCGTGTCTACATCCCTGCAGTTCATCTCAGTTTGGGCTGATGACTGCTTTGGCGGAGGGATTGCGCGTATAAAAATCTAGCAAATCGCGTTGCTCACATGTAGCGGACAGACATGAACGTGGTTGTGTTAATATACAAGTTCGCTAGGTTTGACAGCAAGGGTGTCTGACGTCTGAAAACTTTCTTTTTTTCTTTCTCCTATTTTCCAGTCGAGGTACGCGAAGGAAACGATATTTCCTCCCAACTCCACCTTCCCCGGATAACCGTGAAGTTACCTTATCGTTGGATTAATTGATCCTCACATTTTTGTTACTCCTCGCTCTACGCTCTGTTCCTCACTCATAAAATAAACCTTCTTATATTACACGTCTTATCGTGTGCCTGAAGATAAGTATTCAATGAGGAATGTTTGAAAAGTTGACCTGAACGATACACAGACCAGGCAGAGTTCTGCAGACCCCGAAGTTCCGTCCCAGGCAGCCCATTATGAAGCGGGTGAGATCACGGCCACCGAACCCCCATCGAAGTCGGCCGTTACACAGAAAACGAACAAGTACAATCTTGGTTGGTTAAAACAAACAAATGACAGAGGATTGTATGTTATAAAGGTAAAATAATATGATGATCATAACGAAATTGCGACAGGATATTATGTTTAGTTACTGAATTTTTGAAAAGACTATCGTCAATATCGACCGTTGATGTACAGTTAACCAGTTAAGAATGTCTAACGACAGGCGCATCCCTACTGACGTTGCCGGGCGGTTCCCTGGAAGCTTAAAAACATGACAATTCAAAGTTTCAGCAAGCGGTCTGAAATTACCAAAACGGGTTAGCGATGTCTAAATTACTTTCTGTCATTCTCCCATTCTGAACATCAGCTCTTCACAGATAGTACATATACCGATTCCGCATCGGACTCCTAAACGTCCACGCAACTTCAGGGCTTGTTTTAGCATTACAACGTACGCGCAAAGATGTAGAAACCAAATCATCTTTTTCGTTAACGAGGACCTAGGCTGCGAAAGTCCAGGAAAACAGTCTCCATGAAAATCCCTGCTGTTTCGACCTATTCGGCCGGAAAACATTAATGGATTTGGTACACTTGAAAGAATGTTGTCGTGATTTTGTCAAACTTTCTGTCAACCACATCAAAAGCACGTAGGCACTTCCTACCCTGTTATAGTAGCCAGTTGCCTAAGAATGTACTTCTATTTGACATTGCCTACTTCACTGAGTTTCTAAAGGGCATTCTGCAGGTCGATCAGGGACTGGAAATATCATCTAAACTACATTTCGCAAGACATGATCTCAAGAAAAGTCGCCGAAACCATTGCAGTTCGCGCCAAAGTGTTCGACCAATTGCTTGATAGTTGGCGGAAACGCTCCGCAAATTGCTGCATTTAGTTCCTCGTCAAAGTGGTTCATGAGCGCGGGATATTGTGATGCGGTCCTGCTGTTCTATTCTTCTCTTTTTAAGCTGTACGCTAAGTGTGCTTGCACACAATCGAAAAAGTATGTTTGAAAATTCCTTACGCTATTTACTGTCACTTTAATTTGAAAAACACTCAGATTCTAATTTTCAATGTGCTACCGGTTTTTACTAAATGAAGAAGCACTAGTGCTTATAATCCAAAAATTCACAAAATGTACACCCAAGAAGAACATGACTGTAAAACGTTGCATAGTGCTGTAAATTGGTAATTAAACAAGTAACTTGTTATTTGCATCCACAAAATTATTTGAATCAGAATATTTTAACATAAGTTTTTACTATGTAATTATGCGCCTTTCACTGTACATATAGAGATATATATGTCCATATATATATCGGGTGAATTTTCTTGAATAGTTACGCTGCTCGTCTTTTGATATATTGGTTGTTGATATTATGGTTGATGAATGTCTTATCTTACTGGTTTCCCTTATAGAAACCGCACCAACAATTTTACTGTTCCTCCACGCGAATTTATGTTCACTGTTCAGTGTGTACACGGTCACCTCAAAATCTATACTTCATTCGCTATTCTATATAAATATATTTGATGGTAATAAGTTCCTTGGAAAAAAGTAAGAACTTTATTAAGAAATTTTCAACGTCGGTTTCCCGTGTCGTCATCAGACTCGAGTAAATACAGAAAAGCAGTCACAATTTCAAACGTGTCCAAAATCAATTTATCTGCGAGGATTCTGTCAGTAGTCGTCCGTCGCATAGCTTATTATGTATCGATTGTTTCTCGTCTCTTCCACTCCTCTTTGAGATTTTTATACATGCATGCCTTCCAACTCAATATTCCGATTAATGCATGACTCATCTGAGTGCATTGTTTCAAGAAATTCTCGGCCTTTTTTGGTTGGGCAGACGCTGACGGTGAGAGTTTTGTCCCATGCAAAAGCATGCCTGGTATCTAATTTACGCATGGCCATTTGAGATATGTGGTCTCGCCCCGTAACAGCAAACTGGTGTTCGTGGATGCGTTGGAGGCGGACTTTCCAGTTTGGCCAAAATATACGGGATCATAAGTTTCACATGGATGTTGAAGATACATTTTTGATGTAAGGGAAGTTTCTCTAAATATTTTTCTTGGGTGCCCGATTGGAACTATCTAGTTCCTTCTCTTTCGACTCTTGTTTTGTCATGCATCGCCATTCGAAATCCATGGGGTAAACATTTGGGGAAAATAATTCAAACATATACTTCATTTCTACTCTGTAGCTTTCTTCGTCGACACATCGTATTTTTGCTCGGTAAAGCAAGCTGTTAACAGTGATTGGGTTGTTGCTCTCATAGTGTAAGAAGACTTCTGCATAGGTTTCTTTGATTGATTCGAAGCCAAGATAAATGGTCTTCCCAAAATTCATAAAACTGACATTCCGCTGCGACCGATAGTCTCTCTTATCGGTGCACCCAACTATAAGATCTCGAAGTGGCTATTTCGCTAACTACATCCACTTACAAAGAACTCCGAGAAATCCGTTCAGGATTCAAAAGAGTTTCTAGACAGATTAAACGGTGTCAACATTACGTGTGACGAGATAATGGTGTCATCCAATCAATGCTACCGGCAATTAAAAGGTGCCCCCATGGGTTCATCCATATCCGGTTTCCTGGCAGAAGCCGTACTGCAGAAATTAGAAAGCAAAGCCCTTCCCACAGTCAAACCAAAACTTTGGCTGCGATACGTAGATGACACATTTGTCATCGTGAAGAAAGGTCAGTTGAATCTGCTCCATACCAACATTAACTCCATATTTCCAGGAATTACGTTTACTTTCGAAACGGAGGTTGGTGGACAACTCCCATTCCTGGATGTCCTTCTACGTCGAAAAACCGATGGATCACTCCATAAATCCGTTTATCGCAAAGTGGCGTATTCAGAGGTCATCCTACACTTTGAGAGTAACCACCCTGTCTCTCACAAACGGACTGCAGTCTACAGTCTTTTGAATCGAGCCAAACCCACTGCTCTGATGACACAAATGATGGGGCAGAAATGAAATACCTCTACAAACTGTTCTCCCGCAATGGGTACCGTTATGACTTTACACGTCAATGCATGCGACATTAACAATTCAGGGAAAAGGTTTTTCCAATACTACGGCCGCACGGGCTCCAAAACCAAACACCTGGCGAACTCTCCCATACGTGAAAAATATATCTGAACTAGTCGAAAGACAATTTAAAAAGTACCAGATACACGTAGTACACCAGTCGGCAACTACCTTACGCACGCAGCTTGTACAACCTAAGGAGAGGGTTGGCTACCTGGAATTAAAAGGTGTTGTCTACAAAATCCCATGTTCTAGTTTTGATGTTGACTATTGTGGCCAAACTGGCAAATCTGTCTCAATCCGTATACATGAACATCAGTTAGCGGTAAAGAGGCGGGACCATCTACCCCAGGTGGTCATGCACACAATGGACACTGGGCACAAATTAGCATGGGAAAGAACTCGCATTGTTGGTGCTTGCCCAATAAGGAAGGGCTGCGAATTCCTGGAGGCAATGCACTCAGCTGAGGCATACATCAACCGGCGTATCGATCTAGATGCCAAATACAAAATCATTAAGGACAGATTCAAACTGACTCAACCAATCTCGAGAAGATGACTTTAACCAATCATAGAATCCTTTATCAGACTAGGTCTAGAAGTTAATTCTTTTTGCACGCCCGCTATCTGAAGACGAGCTAGAGAACCAGTCTCGAGAAATTTCACAATAAAGTTTACTGTTTCCCAAAGCATTCCATGTGGAACTTGTAATGCAGTGTTTTGTGGTCAAACCGGAAAATCCGCCTCTACACGCCTGCATGAATACCAATTGGCAGTGAAAAGGCGGGACCAATTATCCCAAGTCGCAATGCATACTCTTGAAACTGAGCACAAATTCGCTTGGGATAAAACTCGCAGGCAGTCGCACAGCGACTAGTAGTAGATGTAAATTAGGTGGTACCGACAAAGACAAGGGAGACCGGAGTGGCCATTTCTGGATTATTAGCCGTCATCAGCCTGTCATACCCTTACCCAATTGTGGATCACTTAAGGTTCAAACCGGGCATCTTTGGTCATGGAGTTTGAAACTCTTCCATGACCAAAGATACCGGGTTCGAACCTCAAGTGATCCACGCTTGGGGTGGGGTATGATTGGCTGATGACGGCTAATAATTCAGAAATGGCCATTCCGTTCTCCGTTGTCTTAATCCGCACCACCTGATTTACATTTACTACTAGTCGCTATGCGACTGCCTGCGAGACTTCTAGTGTGAGTCCCAAAGCCCAACGGAACGAGCATGTTCCGTAACCCCATCGGTGCTGTTCACCGTGTCGGATTGATGTCAAATGACTGAATAGTATGTGAACAATCCAACAACCGGTTGTTGTGACTAGATCTGACGGAGGAGCCGTTTCATGCAAGAGCCTTACGCGATCCGGATGGGGTCTTATGTTGTCTTTGGGCGCTTTGTAACTAAAACGTTTGACCCAACTGTGAAAACCCCGTGTCTCGGTGGGGTTCGAACCCACAACAGCAAAGGGAGACGTTAGTACAGTCAACTCTCTCTCCATCTGAGCTATGAGGCCCCACCGGACGACGCGAGTTTAACCACATTTGGGTCAAATTTACTCTCCACCCTACTGCAACATCCGGAATCCACCAAATCTGGTATAGTAAGCTGACTGTCCTAGCAGGATTTTCTAGGCAATACATCTAGAATCCACTAGATGACCGACAGGCTGAGGTACTTCTGAGACGTTTTTGCAGATTTCAAAGTAAACTCCCGTCGTCCGGTTGGGCCTCGTAGATAAGATGGTTAGCGCGTTGGTCGTACTAAACCTTCCCCTTGTTGTCGTGGGTTCGAATCCCACCAACACACCGAGTTTTTCACAGTTGGGTCAAAGTGAATTATTTAAAATCTGCCAAGACACCTTTAAAGTTTGAGTTGCTTTGCATCGATGACACTTTTGGCTTCATAGAAGTTAATCCGTATCTTTCGGCCACGTTGAGGGATTTTTGAAGGTCTACATCACACTTCGCCAGGCTGTTCGCACAAATGGTCATATTATCCACGTAAACCAAAACGTCCTTTATGTGTTCATACGTAATCATATCTTTGACAGTTAGTTGTAAACATGCAACTTTGTTGATCAACCAAACGGAAGTCGAAAAATTGACACAAACCTCCGTAAGACGTATACTATAGTGCCATACGTGTCGTAGTTTGCAATAGATCCAATGATTTCGTCTATCCTAGGGGAGGGGTAGGCAACGCGGAATGTGCAGTTCTTGATCGTCGGCCTTAATTAACAACCATCAGCCTTTTGCAGTTTTTATTGACTACCACCAGAACTTGAATTTGCCTAGGGATGAGGTGAACTCTGTTACTCCTATAGACAGAAGACTAATGATTTCCTCTATCATAAACCGTCTATCTACGTTATCGTGTCTACGAGATTTTCTCACATTGGGCTTGCATTCCTGTGTTAGATTAGGAAGCTTAACACAAGCTTAAGCCACAGAATGCGACGTGAACGTAGGAATATTAACACTTGTGAAGCCGACGAAAGTCATAACCCAGTAGAACAATTGGATGTGTGGAGCAAGAGAAGACATCTCAGTTTTGTAATGCTAGGCACACTTTTTAAAGTCACCACTTTTACCGCATCCCTTGCAAAACACGTCGTGTGCTTGTGGTATCCACAAAAGAAACAGGTGTTATAGGATGAACTAGGGGTTACTTGGCCCGGTTCTTTAACAGGACAGGATTGAGTCACGCCGTCGGAAGGGTCTGATGAGATAGAGTTTGTCTTTCTCCCTACTCCAGTGACGTTGCCTGATCAACGGCAGTTTCAAAGTTCAATTTCTTCTGCTCGAATAACGTCTGCCGGATTTTGTTTAATGAAGGTCCACTGATGAGCGCAGCTCTGTTGGCATCTTCAAGACTTTGTTCTGCTGTAACGGTTTTCAAATCCCAGTCCTTAGCTAAAGACTTCAGTGTTTGAGCCGGCTGGTTGCGGGTTTGTCTGCCTTATTGTCTGCAGATCGCTAGAAGATGGCAACCAAAGGTTTTAAGGATTTGAGTAGAGGTTTCGCAGCAATTCCACAGCTTCTCCGACTGTGAGAAAAACTTATTTATTCAGAGTGTTCAGTCTGTTCGGTTGGAGGCTTTTGATTGTAGACGTAAGCTTCTAAACCTGTGAAATCAGTGTTCACATTGTTTGTAAGCGTCTGGAACACTGGGATAGACATCGAATCGAGAAATCAATCCATTCCTGAGTTGAAGACATTGCGACAGTCAGAAAGGCCACTGTCGCACGTGTGAGATGTCACGAACAAAGTAGGGCAAAAGAATCAGAATGAATGAGTATCATAGGATTAGGCTTTGTCCATCTTACAATTGACAGATCGAAACTAAAACGAGAAGCAGAACAATTATGAAACTATTTACCATACTAACAACGCAGGCGCTGGCCAAAGGCCCAGACGCGCGTCTTTCGCCAATGTTGTGCCACTGTCTGACGCAGCTGCAATGGGTTCGGCTCATCAATGGGTCCCCCAGCCTTTAAGCATATGTTTTCTGGCATATGGAATCTAGTTTCCCCTCGCCTTGCTTAATTTCCGAGAACATTAATGCGCGAACTTGGAGTAAATACTTCGGAACAGACCTTTCCAAATCTAATTATGGACCATGCATGAAAGGGTCTGTTCCGAAGGATTTACTACAAGTTCGCGCATAACTTTCATCGGAAATTAAACAGTGCGAGGTTAAAATAGAGTTCAGAAAAGATATGAGGGCGGGGCTGGAGGACCCGCTGATGAGCCGAACCCGCCGCAGCTACTTCAGGCGGTGGCACAAGATCGGTGAAACACGCGTGGCTGGGCTTTTAGCTGGTACCCGTGTTGTCATTAAGGTAAATAATTAAAGGAATGTATACTACTGGCTGCCTGTTGGCGGTTTTTGAATAGCAAGCAGTTATTCCGCAGTTGCTGGTGGATTCCAGCTCAAATATTTATAGTTAGTATGCTTGCAAAGCAGAAAAAATATGCAAATATGTACTTGCTCCCAGGTAAGTTCCTGTGCACATTTAACGAACCCTGAACAATCATCTTAAATGCTGCAGTCATCGAAGCCCGCGGAACAAAGCTGTCATCAAACTTATGTTGACGGCAACAACACGATCATTTCACCAAAATAAAATAGCTATTTTTGGAGGCAGAGCGCCTTATCGGGATACCTTGTCAGAGAACATCTATGCTTCACAGCTTCGTACTTCTCATCTTGAAGGTAACTCACCTGGTTGTTGTCCCTTCCATAGCTCCCGATCCGGCAACCATAATAGCTGTGGATGCACCCGCAGCTGGGACATTGGAGGTGCGTTGGGTTAATCCGAGCGAAGCAAATGGCGACTTGTCATCTTCCAGGGCGATTGCACGACCAAAAGATGGGGGTTCAGAAGCCACCTGCGATGGGAACATTGAAGCCCTATCTCAAGCGAATTGTCGGCTGACTGCCCTCAAGGACTTTACCAAGTATGACGTTTGGGTGGAAGTCTGCACTGCACCGACGAACGTGGAAGAAGCCTCCACTGAACCGCTGCAGGTCCCTACCGAACACCAGGTCAACATTGAATCGACAGAGAACTATCTTGGACCGGGTGAAGTCTACAATCAACCGTTGAAAGAGAAAGTTGACGGAGACGCTCCTGGAGGCGGCTGTATGAACAGCTCGGTTGTAGAGAAGTGGACAATTTCCACAGGTAGGTTTGGCGTAGGAGTGATTTTTGTCGAGTATGCATCTCGCGGGTATTGTTCGGGCTGTTGTTTTTTGAAGTCAGCTCACTTGTTTGTTGTCCATTTCATAGCTCCCGAACCGGCAAACATAACGGCTGTGGCTGCACCCGCACCTGGGACATTGGAGGTGCGTTGGGTTAATCCGAGCAACGCAAATGGCAACTTGTTGTCTTCGATTGCGAAGGCACGGCGGCCGAATGGGAGCATAGAAGCCGAATGCAATAAATCCGCTGAAGCCTCATCTAAAATGAATTGTTCGCTGACTGACCTACGGAACTTTACCGAGTATGAGGTTTGGGTGGAGGTCTGTACTGCACCGGCGGAAGTGAAAGTTGAGGGCGACGCTACTGGAGGCGACTGCACGAACAGTTCATTTCTGGGAATTCGTACTCTTAGTGGAGGTCGGTCTCGCTTCTGTTCATTTCGTCTTATCTTTTTTTGCTTTGGAATCTTGCGTCCACTATTGTTATTTCCTATGTCCTCGTCCATTTTTCACTTGACTGTATTTGGTGCTTTAAGCAATTGCTTCTTGTTGGAAACTCGCAGAATCATATTCCTGTTCTAGAGTGGAAGTCTTCCTAATCAGCACTTAGTTTACGCTGTCTGCGAGCCTTGTGTCCTTCTAGCGTGTGGTCCGCAATAGCGGTGCAGCAAGTTTTGTCTCAGTGTACTTTCGTCTCTTGCATCCACTTCTGGGTCTTGCGCCGTTAGTCGATAATTAGTCTTCACGCTCTATAACTGTCTCTTGTTCTGTTGCTGCTACCATCTCTGACAGTGGGATCACGCACGAGTTTTAAAGCTCAGACCCCTCTTCTTCTTCTTTAGTTATGCATACACCTGGAACTCGAGATTTCGCCCTCATTCGCTTGTTTTACTCTTGCTCTCGTGGCATAAGGACCCTAGTTTTCCGCCCTGAATTTTTTCATTGGCCTTTGAGACAAAACATGCCTCCTCCTCTGAAACATTTTGCCGTAGATATTCCTTTTTCCATAATGTGTTTTATTTTACCCATGCCAATAAACGTGCCGTGATGTTGTGCCCTACTAGGTAAAACTCTGGTGTAAGCTCCTGCCGTAATATATAGACTGTTTCAGGAAGACCTTTCGTAATCCACCAAGGGCTGCATTTTCAGTAAGTGTCAAGTGTTCATCCAGAAGTACTCCTTCGAAGTCCGGCCCTTATCACGCATTGACGATTCTGTTTGCCAATAGTTCAGGGCGAAACGGCTTTCCGTGAACAAATATGGCCTCGCGGGGAGCGCACGGGTGGACACTTTTACCGACACCAGGGTCAGCGCGTCAGATGGTCGAGCAATCATCACCCCAACACCCAACGCACGTGATGAAATTGCAGCAATTAACGACGCGTGTCGGCCAGCACACCACGTGCAACGATCCCTGATGAAGGGGGGAAGCGTGAATATTCATAGGTATGCGGTAGCATGGCTACTGCATCCTATAAATGCTACAGCCCCTAATGCATGAACCACCCGTATCTGCTTTGTCTCGGATGATTGGTTCGAGCAGGAATCCGAAACGTCAGGCTACTAAAACTCTTGTCCCAGCGATCATGTCTCTTTCTTCGAGACTGCTTCTCTTCGCTTCTATTGAATATGACCACTTTAAGTTGAAGGATTAACCAAGTACTCAACGACTATAGTAAAAAGTGTATTACTGAATTTTATCGTCGTGAGTTGGCATAGCCAAAAAACCACAAATTCTACTTACTGTACTCCTGATGCCTCTTATTTAATTCTTTTTGCCGTTTTATTTGCTGTCGCTTTCTTCAAAACCCTGTGGAGGAGGAGGGTTTATTTTTCTAAATTTTCATGCGTCCACTCAGGCATGCAATCAAGGTCCAATTGTTTGAACAAACAGAGCATTCAAATGGGTCAGCCTTTCGGACGGACCTCCGGTTGACCTTTTTAATTGGTTTGGGTGCAGTAACGAGCACATTCCTAGACAGATGGTTGGCCTCAGATGGGCAAACCTATGAGTTCTCTACACTGTCCGTGCTTTGTCGGCGACTCGCCACTGGCCGTTTTCCAGTCTTTGACCAACAAACAGTGAGCGGTCATTCCTCGGCCCCGCACATGGCTTTTATTACCGCATTTTTGTTACTGAGACCTTGCCATTCGCATCACAGTAAGCACCCGACAATCGTAGCAGCGTCACCGGTGAATCCTCTGTCCTGTCTGCGAGCAACGGCGATCGTTGGGTGCATGATTGAGGCTGCGAATGTTTGCCTTCAATTGATGCCAACCACCCACACTGAGTGGCTTTAATAGGCTTTCGATGGTTTCTTAGCCCTTTCTGGTGTTGGGTAAGAAAGAAAAAACTTCGGTATTCACTCTAGCTCAACTCCCACTGTTGTCGTTACCACAGTACTAAGATAATATTATAGAAACTGTACAAAGTTACCAGTAAACAAGGGGCCTGCCATACATGCCATAAGGTCAGATGTGGTTTGGTAACCCCACCTGAAGTAAACAAACCCCAGTCACCTCTAATACGGGACAGTTGGTAATAGGGGTTTTTACAGGTGGAGCCGGGGAACGCACAGGTGACGCGGTCAAGTGGTTGTATGCAAAAGAAAAGCTATTGGGAGTGCGTAGTTATACTTTTAATGGTTGAGAAATAGTTGTGCTAACCCCAACCCCTAAATATAACCCCTTATCCTAAACCCCAGCCGCTGACCCTAACCTTGAACCCAAACATCAAACCATAACCCCTAACCATTAACCCTTAACCCCAACAACAACAGTATTGTGCCCATCAGGTGGGGCTACCAAAACACATCTTACCTGCCATAATAAGCAGCCGACGGTTGTGGCAGCGTCATCGGAAAATCCTCTGTCCTGTCTGCTAGCGACGGCGATCGTTGAGTGCATGCTTGTAGGTCTATACGCCGTGACCTTTCTGGAGTAATTTTGACACCTGTAAAGGTGCTGTCACAGCTATGGAACCAATCCCGACTAGAATATCAATTCATCATAAAAAGTTTATTAACTGGGCAAAGTTAGGAGGAAGGAGGCTAGCGCTCTGTAACAAGAGTTTTTTTTCTTCTGATGTGTCGACATCACTATTCCGCTATTCCGTCAACAGAGGCAGCAACTGCTAGTGGTTGCGAACGCACAGGGGTGGATGAGGACGGGGCTTGTGGGATGCGGCAAGCAGACTACTCCACGCCCGTTAAAATTGGCCCATCTCGCATTCATCACAGGCATTCGTGCGTGGTGCGATGATGGCTGCAATTTCATCTCCGGAGTTGATGCTTATCATGGTATTAATACTGGCAAATTTGCACGTCGGTACTGCCAGCAGCATCCAGATTCACCCTCGCGCTGCTCATGCAAGTAATTTTCTTCAGCTCACACAGTCTTAGTGCTGATTTGGGGCTGTGTGGTCGTTGCGTTTGTGGATAGACTGTTGGTCGGAGACTCCTGGCCGGGCAAACTGGCGACGTGGTCACTCGTTACATTTAGCGAGGATTTTGGAGCATGTAAACCCCCAGATGTGATCATGGCCTAACTTAGGGGATCGAAACCCAGGAGTTGGCCTCATTCCTTCTCACCACTGATTCGTGGCTGGTTGGGCGCTTGCATTGATAGACACATATATCTTCATGGCTGATATTTGCGAATGAATGTGTTCGTCCGATGCATGTGCATTGCGCATAGTTTTAGCCACAAATATGAACCACACCTACGATGTGCTTGGCAGTACCTTTGTCATAAACCACTTTGTAGCCGCAAAAATCGCTCACACTCTGCTCACTGTTGGGAATGCAGCCTTACATTCTATTTTCCTCACTGCCGTTTGTTCAGCTTTTTGAGAATTGTTTCTACATATCTTACTCAAACGCTCACTCTGATCAGCTTCTCAGCCTTTCGCATGCCAACTGTAAAATGCACACAACCTTTTTTTAAAAAAATCCTAAAGTCGTTTTCCGCTATCTTTCGCGTGTTGACTTCCGCTGTTTGCGTTATACTGATGCCCAGTTCCCTTTGTGACAGAATTCATGATCTCTATTTAGATGGTGATGTGTCCGTCACTCTCATGCCTGTTATTCGTCCAGTCTAGGCACTCTAGTGAGTCTGACAGTCTAGGAAGTCTGGCAGTCAGATCTCGTAATAACTTCATTTTTCCTACCCGGACGTTTGTGCGATGATGTGCTTGTCTACGACAAAAATCAGCATATGGTGCGGAGCGTCTTTTAGCCAGATCATCCGGCTGTGCGTAGGGGCTCACTTTGCCGCGTTGATCGCAGACGACCTTGGATCGATATGAACATTGGTAAAGTGATCTTTCAGTCATATAGAAGCTGACCGGTCATTGACCAGTTACCACGCAAGAACTGCAGTGTCCGACGGATACGATCTGCGATCTGAGAATGACTTGCCCACGGCAGTAAAAAAAGAAAAACGTTCATTCTAGCCTTTATTGTGTTTGTTAGCAAAGTGCTCCACTTACTGGGCAGTACCGCTCCTTTCCAACTTCGGACGTTGAAAATGTGAAAATATGTTACTTGTAGTTTTTTTCAAATCATTTGGAAGTCATTGTGCACACCAATTGTCAGTTGTCTTCGAAAATAACTTACCTTTACTGTTTCGACTTGCTAGTTTTCGAGCCCCACCAACTGGCTGCATTGGGCAATGAAATTCCGAATTCGACCGAGACAGTGGCGGACCCCCTGACCCAGATTGGCATGAAAGTGGCCTTGTCTACTCTGCCAATCGAGGATGTTGGCCCAGTTTCCATCGTAACTGCTTACGTGGAACTTCCCTCACGCCTCTCAAGTCGATCGCTGCGCAGAAGACGTCAGCTATCGTCAAATTCCACGTTTTTATACGGCGTAGGTTTTCGTAACCCTTTTTTCACTCCACGATTACTTACTGAATTTTGAAATTGTACGTCATACGGACCCTTAGTTGTCTAGTAAAATGAGTTCTAGTAAATCTGGCATGATAATTCTTGTGTGAGAATCTCGGTCGGGAGGGTCGAGCAAATACGAATCGACTTACAAATCGGGTTTCTCGGTCCGTCGGATGCGCTCACCGTCCCACTGCTTCTCATCCTCTGGTGTTTCGTCTCGCCGAAGTCCTGAGGCATTGGCACAAAGTGAATGAAACCTGTTTTGGAGTTGTTGTTGGTGTCGTCTGTCACAACCTTAGGGAAGTCAACTGATGGTAGTCTTTCGTCCAAATTTTATGTAGTATTAGGACGGTGACTTGCGCACCAATTACTTTACAGCGGTAGCAGACTTGCGCTGCATCTACCGCATCCCCATTCACCTGAGCCCGGTGTCATTATAAAGTCAAGACTGGAGATAGTATGGGACGCAGTGACTGGTAGAGCTAAATAGCACGTCCAAGCGTGCCATGCGTGCCATGCGCTTCCCACAGACAACACGAGGGACGACTCAGATCCCATCTGAGTGAAGGCATCATAGACGCCATTGCAGCAAGTGACTCTCCGTACTGAAGATGAAGCCCGTCTTAGCCGAATTCCCTCTTCAACTTAGCAGTCTTCCATGTCTTGCCAACGCCTCAGCTATGTCTGACCATTAGTGTCTTTCGCAAGTCCATCTTAGCAAGTTAAAACTAGCCTCCATCATCTCTGATATAGCGTTTCTTTGAAGTAGTCGAAAATCCTCACTCTTATTCGGCGATTCTGAATGCTTTCACCTGGTCACTCACTTTGGAACAAAGCTCGACATCTTCTGAACCCACGATAGAAAAGAAACGGGTCTAGTATGGTTGAAGCAGTGACTGGTAGAGCTAAATAGCACGTCGGTTGACAATCTCCAAAGCTGCTAGATGCGAACAGGCGAGTTCCAGTTAGCAGTTGAGAAGACGAAGATGCGATCACTGGAACAAGAAATTTATTGACCTAACTTTTCAGATTCTCACTCGAATCCAGCCTCAGCGACAGTCGCAGATTAAGGTGATGGTGGCACAAGGAGTGCAATATTTATAACACGTGGCTGCCGTGGGATCATATGCGACACTGTAATTAACAGCTCTCGCAATCACCGCTGGGGTCGTAGTTGATGCGGTGGTGGCTTGTCAGTCCGAGTCCGAGTCGTTAATTGCCGTGATTACGTCATCCGTGCTGGATGCTGGTGTGACCTTTGCTCGGCAAATTGGCTCACTGTCACTGGGATAGTTGTTCGCCCGCGCCCTCCCCACGTGACTGATTCCCCTGCCCAGGCAAAATCTCAGCACGGAATATGGCATCGGGAGGTCATTGCGCTTGTTGATGGATTGCGGGTCTGAGAACCATGACTCGAGCAGCGTGCGGCTCCAAAGCCACGGTTTTTAGCCCATCGTGGTAAATTCATGAGTGTTAGATTGTGTATGGTGACGAATACGCGCAGAGTGCCGTAATTACGCAGTACCTAGAGTCGACCCCACACCCTCTTTCCTCTATCGTTGATAATTCATTGACCAAGCCGGTCGGACACCAGATTGGGCGCAGGTTACTGGCGCGACATGAGACTGCGTTAAGATGTGTCACCGCAGCCCCCCCCCCACACGTGGCGTTTATTATGGCTGTGCAGCCTGAACAACATGTGCCTTTCGCTGATCTGGAATTACCGTATGGCTCGTTGTAGGCCTTGGCTTGTTAATTCGTGCGACTTTTGTGTTTTATTTGCGCATCAAAATCTTTCTGTTGTTCTTTTTTTCGACGGGTTTTCCCACTGCCTCACCCCTATTATGGAGGCTATCGGAGATCTCTAGATTTTTCTAGGAAGTTCCTGAAAGTTTGAACGTTATACCTGTTAATTACGTTGAGTATTGTACAGTCTTCTCATTTGTCTACGTTTACTTACGAAATACCAGAATGGTTGATATGTTAAACAATCCGAACTGAAGATGAAGCCCGTATTAGCCGAATTTCTTCTTCGACTTAGCAGTCTTCCATGTCTTGTCAACATCTCAGCTATGTCCGACCACTAGTGCCTTGCACGAGTCCATCTTAGCAAGTTAAAACTTCTCACCATTATCTCTGATATAGCGTTTTTTTAGAAGTAATAGAACATCGTCACTTTTAGTCAGCGATTCTGAATACTTTCACCTTTTTAACTCACTTTGAAACAAAGCTCGACATCTTCTGAACCCACGATAGAAAAGAAAGGGGTCTAATATAACTAAAGCCCTGATTCCCGGATCTACGACGTCCCTTTAACTTACATAATTAACATTTGTGTATCCTGTCTAAGTGTGGAAAATTCAAGGATCTCGACCGACGTCTTGGAGCTTACATTTTTAGGACGTTGGTCGCACGTAAGCCCTGCCTATACTGACTCGGGTTCGAACCCCACCGAGCATGCCAAATTTTTCACGATCGGGTATTCAGTCAAAATTCTAACAGTTATCTAACTGTGAGGTGATTGGACACTCTGACCTCGCAAAACCTACCAGCTTCCGGGTAAATTAACAATCCTAGTATTTCATGGATGTTTCAGCAGATTGTGAATAATTCATGTTGACGCAACTGTGAAAAACTCGGCGCCTCGGTGGGATTCGAACCCACGCAGTTAGGGGATGGTTTTAGTACAGCCAACGCTCTAACCACATTCATGAATTACGTAAGCCTGGCAGTCATCTGGTGGATTCTAGGTGAATTACTTAGGAAATCCTGCTTGGCAGTCAACTTACTGTATCAGATTTGGTGGATTCCAGACATTGCAGTAGGTTGAGCGGGTTACTTGACCCCAATGTGATTAAACTCGCGTCGTCCGGCGGGGCCTCGTTGCTCAAGTGGTTAGGGCGTTGGCTGTACTAAAGCCTTCCCCTTACTGCGTGAGTTCGAATCCCATCGAGGTGCAGGGTTTTTTACAGTTGCGTCAGTATGAATTCTTGTATTGCCTTGTAACGGATTGCTTGACGACGATCAATCTTTCAGGCCGTGAAGACTACTTTTCGGTAAAATCATACACCTCACGTGTCTCAGTGTCTTTACTTGGAACGTAGTTTGAACTGAGTAAAATATTAATTAAATTTAGGCAATCCAATTTAGGCACTCTGTGAAGAAAGTAGGATCGCGAGTACTCTGCAACTACCACGACCAGATGCACCTATCAAAGCAAGTTGTAAAAATAGGCTTCTAGGAATTGGGTTTCATCCCAGAGCTACCGACATCTGCAGCAATTTGCCTACCGAAATTGTCTTCTCTACCCCTCCGCGAATAGAGCTACGACAGCACAACTTGGGCCCCTTGGGAGGTGGTGATTCTGAACAATTCACAAGGCGTCGATCGCAGGCTCAATGACACCTTCTTTACCATTGGCGATTCCTCGAGCGAGCAGACTTGCGATCACTGCTACAATGGTCCTCTTTCTTCTGGAACTACGTACAGGTATGATATTCGTGAACTCAGCACGAGTTAGGCAGTTCGACCACGCTGTTTGTTATTGTGACTGAGTATTCCTTTTGTGCGTAGTTTGCCTGACTAAGCCTGGTGGTTTAGTTGTTCCGTTAATTTATTTCAACGAATGTCGGCTCTTAAATGCTGTCCAAGTATAAAGACGCTCTTTCGAATTTTAGGATTGGTTTAGTCGTCTACACGGAAACTGGGGCAGGAATGACCGGACTTCATGAGATGTCGACATCGCGTAAGATGCCTATCGTGTCTGTTTTTTGAGTTTTGGTCAAATCATTTGGCTCGCCGTGGTAGATTATATGTGCGTTTCGTGTGCCCCTTTGTTGTCATGTTTGTTGTCCGTCTGAGGCTGGATCCGCAAGAACCGTTTGTTCTGTCCTTTCCCCGCCCACCAGTTTGTCCGTTAACCATTTCATTCTGCCGCTAGTTAACAAATAAACAAATATAATAGAGTTCGCTCTGCTAGGAGTAGTGGTGCTGACTAATAATAGTAGGATACCTAATGTTTAGTCAGCTAGCAAGGTGATATGGGTCGACTTCATAGGCTTGTCTAAAAATAAGACCTCATCGCAGAAGTAAATACTCTCTAGAATGAGGGCCGGTAATTAGTATATTTCTTAGCAATTAAAAAGCGTTCTATAATAAGTTTTTTGTCTAAAAACGGCTTGATCATGGCCTTTTGTTGATGCGGTTCAAATTCCTGCATCCTTTTCCAGATTATATTTACAGTGAACATCAGCAGATGTTCCCCATGAATGGTCTTATTGGGCATATAATAATACTTTCTAGTATCCGACGAATAAAATCGTCTCGCTTACCTGTCGACCGTTTTGGTCCACCCTGCTTATTTCTGGGTACGGTTATCTCCTTAAGTACGAAAAATACTTACTAGTGACTCACGTGACAACCGTTCCGCTGCCAATTTCCTTATTCTTTCGTAGTCTACTGCTGAATGACATTGTCTGGACATTTTTATCATACGGCATTATGTGGCGCATACTCAACATATATCTGTTTACGCCTATTAGTCCTCGATGTGGCGTAACAAACTACTGTCGAACAAGTTTATTATTGCGTTTTATGGCACGAAATTTCATATATTTACAAATAAAGAATTTTATAAGCTTATGCCCTTTTTCTTGAACACAATGTACTCTCTTGGACCCGCCCTCACTTGGTTTTCATGGAAGCAGAATCGAATTTTCCGTTCGCAAACAGGATTTACGTCGTGCAGATCCGACGTAAATCAGTGCGCTGTCCAGGAGCATCTGTGCGCCTGTATTCATAGCGCCTGATTACTTATGGATGAGAAATTCTTGTATGAAGGCAGAGCGCCCGAAAAGAAGTTGCTTAGTGACTTGACAAGGAGGTTAGGCTTGCCAATTTCGCGGCAGGAACATGGGGCTCTCAATGAGCATAGAACCAGTGAGGGGCATATGCCAGCAGTCAGTGGGATCACCCTTGCATAGTGTCCCATTTGGCGCGTAGAAGTCGAGCGATGCGACAGATCTCACGCAGAGCAGTATCACGATGGTTGGAGGTTCCGGTCCCCACCAGACCCTCAATCGAGCGCAGATGTTGGAAAAGGCGAGTAAGATCCTGGAAAAAGTCGGTCACTAAGCAGACAAAGCAAGTCAGAAGACACCGGGACATACGCCCCAGCGAAAACCTGCAGCCTCTTAGACATACCTCGAGTTGACAGGCTTTAAATCATCACTTGACTACCCAGTAAACATAGTCGTGTTACCTGGGGAAGGCAAGGTTAGTGGGTTAGGCAGGTGCCCTATTGTCAGACCGACACAACACAGAGATAGGGACAAGTCGTGTAATCGGTGCTGCGGCCGCTGTTAGGAACGCAGCGTGAACGTCCTGGCTTGCGAATTTCGAGCCGTGACTGGGTGGACGCGTTTTTTTCCTTGCAGTCTCCGGATTTTGCGTAGTCCTGTTGTCAACACAGAATGGGATTGCCAATGTGTAGACCTGACTGCTATCGCGATTTTTGTCGAAAACTCACTTTCTTCTCAGCAAAATTTTGTGCCGTCGGTAGTGTTAAGCTTTGGCCGCTGAAAGTGCGCTACTCAGTTCCTCAAACGATATCTTGTTTTTTTACTTGGAAGTCCTATCATTTATGTACCTATGTTTATATTTAATGGAAATTGCAACCAGTTTTTCCGTCGATTTGCACGTTTTTTTACTACGGCGTCATGTACTTCGATGTGGCGAAACCAGATCCAATCCCCATTGGTCTAATCGTGGGTGTAGTTGTCGGCTGCCTTCTCCTCCTCGCTGTAGTCGCCTTCGTTGTCTTTTGGATGAGGCGTAGAACGGCCGCCAGGTAATTCTGCATGTACTTTCCACTCCTCGTTTTCGCTTGTATGCTTCGAATACTTTCAATGGTAGTCCTGCAAATGTTGAACCACTGTCGGCTGTTTTTATCCAGACAGAGGCTCCTCAAAACAACCCGGTGCATGCTCTAGGATCCACTGGGTGTCTTTTCATGTGGTAGACTTCTTGTTGCTGTTAAGGGAAGCGTCGGACACCTGTGTGTGTGGCCCCTTTGACAGATGCAAGCAATCTCTCCTTTTCTGCGTCAATTTTGGTTCGCGCGGTCACTTGTTAGTCTACCTTCCTCCCCCCCTCCTCTCTTAACAGTTCTGACGACGAAACGGACAAACAGAGGGTCCACATTGTTTACGAAATGCATCCAGAACCCCAATTGGACCGATTGAAAATGTAAGTCCATTTTTGAGCTACCGGATGAGGTGTGGCACTTGTAAATTCTGCACATCAGTATTTCAGATGTACTCTCTGTTTTTTTTCTCAACAGTCAATTTAAGCTGTAGGCCCGACACATGCGACATAGAGTAGGTGAGCTAACTCATGAAATGTCAACCGACATTCCAAAATGCTTTTTCATTCCGAAAAGATTAATTAAGTAGGGTTCTAAAACTAGTCAGCCTGCAACATAATTCTGATATTTCAGTTACCTCAATATGCCGGCTCTCGAATAAACTTCTTTTTGGCTGGATTCAAAAACCATACTCCGTAAAGAATGACTACTTACGCAGCATGCATTTTTCTCATCGATCTTCTATGTCTCTAAAAGTCCAAATATATCTTATGGAAAACATGCATAAAAATATTCATTCTTTTGCTCATTCGATAGGTAAGTACCTCTTCTTCTAGTGTTATGCTCGAAGGAGGGACATAATTCACATTTAAAAAAGTTTCTTATTGGGGGACTTTTAAATACCATGAAATGACCATTCATAAGTCGTCATGTCTCCGCATTTACCAATATGGCTCGTAAAGTTAACAATGAGATCACCTCCAATGCTAAATTTTCTGAACACCTTATGGTCTCCTCTCAATACCATAGAGAAATATGTTGTTTTCCATACGCGAAAAATACATAGCTTGTAGTTAAGAAACCCTGAATCTAAGTGTAACGGTAGAGCGGGTTCAAAATTATTCGGCAATTAGGAGAGTTCTTAAAAACCAAATTATGTCTCTTCTTCGAGCATAACACTAGAAAAAGAGGTAATTATCTACCGAATGAGCAAAAGAATGAATATTTTTATGCATGTTTTCCATGAAGTATAATCTGACTTTTAGGGGCATTGCCAATCAATAAGAAAAAAATCATGCTACTTAATTGGCCATTTTTTACTGATCATAGTTCCTGCGTGCAGCCGAAAGGAAGTTCATTCGAAAGCCGGCATCCTGAGGTAACTGAAATATTATAGAATTATTCTACGGGCTGACTAGTTTTACAACTCTACTCAATTAATCTGTTCGAAACGAAAACGCATTTCGGTTGACATTTCATGAGTTAGCCCACCTACTGTATGATCTGCATTGCTGCATTTTTTTAAAAAAAACAGCTATACGAACACCGTTTCCAATCGGCTTTGCACACACACAGTAGTCCCTGTGTCTTGCCGTAAGAGAGCCGTCACCGCCTCTGCCGCGGACCCTTGCACGTGAACAGTGCTGCAGCAGAGTGGACAATTTTGACACTTTAGTTGCAAAGCTTAAGCTGGAAAGAAGAGATTAGGCTACTCCGCCTGACCTGACAAATTGAGTCTGCTGGCTAACTGGACGTTCCACCTCCATCTCAGCTGAACTGGGTCTGGCACCCGCGAGCACCGCATCCGGACTGTATGCTATAGAAAGGGCATTTAGGTGGGGGTAGTGCTCTATCGCAGTCTGTTTATCCCAGTCGTCGAAGGCTCCTCGCGCCACGAGTTGGCAGTCATCGAAGGACATCAGTTCAAGGAAGTGTAGAGCTGTATTCTACCCTCCCTGCCAAGTCACTTACCAAACGGAAGTGAGATTTGACCCAGTGGCTGTACGGGCTTTTGTTCCCGTCTTGAAAATTAAGCACATATTCAATCACCGTAAGTAAGGCGGACGAACCGGACAATTGTGAAATTATGCGAAGGCTTATTAAATAGCATCAGCCTTGTTCTCTTCTCTCAACCACGGCTGAACAATGACAAGACTAAATTAAGAAGGCAGGAGGTAGAGGTGGGCTCTTGCTACGATCTTGAGTGTGCAACCCACGGGATCTGATTCGTCAACAACCTGTCAGATAGAAGCACCTGGTGCCCGCTTTGAGTAGGACGCAACTGCGTCAAGCTAATGACAACATGACGACACATGCACAGGAGGTTAGGACGGACATCTACATACTACTGGCTCCCCGACTGTCCCGAGGACTTTACTTCCTGTGCATACAATAAGTTTGATTTCAAACCACTTTTATTTTATTTTGCCTGGCCTGCTAGTCCGCCGCCGCTTAGATTCGAAGACTTTGACGTGCATATTAAGAAGCTACAATCGGACGCCGACCTACTGCAGGAGTTTCGGGTAGGTGGTCATTGCCCTGCTTTGCGTGACGAAGGCACTGTGGACCCCTGATTCCCTAGGTTCCTGTTCTCCGCTTCCTTTCTAGACACTGGACGAGCTTACGAAGCAGGAAGCTGGAGACTACGGCCTGACGGCGGAAATGGCTGCCTTGGTGCCTCAACTGAACCGGTACGCAGACATGACACCCTGTAAGTCCGGAGAAGTGGGTGTGGTAGCGTCTGAAAGGTCAAAAGGTCTGAAAGCCAGTATCAGCAAATCATGGCCCTTGCAGCCTGCTGTGCGCTGGCAGTTCCCTGACACGTGGTTCCCTACCTTCTTGCGCTCCCGCTGGGTGGTATACAGGTGGTGGGCACGGCTGCCCAGTTATCCTCCTCCTTCTGACCCCTATTGAGGTGTTGTCGTTGTTGTTAGTCAAAAACCTGGTCATTTGCTGTATGGACCAGGGGGTGTGGCGTGGAACGCCGAGGTGCGGCCGACCTTGCCATCCACCTGCGTCCGCCCACGCCTCCGGTATCCTTGAGTCTGTCTTGACACTGGGTCCAGGTGGGGAATGGGGAAAAGAGTGCGGTAGATGTTACACAAGTCTACCATCACTATAAACTAATTTACGCGCAATTCGTCGTGCATGCTCTCACCTTGCTGTGGAGCGCACGGTGGGCAACGTCGAAATCGACGGTTGAACTGTCGTGTGGCAGCGGGATTTCGCTTCATTCCATCTGCCCGGTAGGCTTACGACGCCTCCTGGTTTCAGGGGTGCGAATTTGCGCACTGCAGCCCGCCTGTCCTGCGCTTATCAACTAGGTGGGCAGCGGCCTTCCAGTGGAGAAGAACAGTAATAAGGAAAGATGCAAGAGAATGAGAAAGAGAAGAATAAACGAAATGAGCAAGGGAGAGAGAGGTAGTAAAGTATGAAGGGGGAGTGCAGACGAAACGAGATAAAGTGAGGGGAGCGGGCGAGGAGGGATTAAACGGCTGAAAAGGAGATCAAGACGCCTGAGATTAGGAGGATAAGCCACAGTAGATTTGCTAACTGATTTGCCAACAGTAGGCTTTGCAACCACATAAAATTTACCTGTCTTATCATTGTTCATGAGAGGGACTATGCACGGGTATTCTTAAAGAACTAAGTAAGCCAAGCGTACGCGTTCGACAACAGAAACCGTCCAGACATATCGAGGAAGCAGAGCGTTTGTGTTCCGACCGAGGCAAAGTGAAACAAAACGCATCCGTCGGCCATTGCAGCACGCATAATATGGTGAGTAGTGACATGGCGCAAAAAGATTTAACTGTTCCGCGGAAGAATTAAGTAAGTCACGGCGTACGGAATCGACAACGAGAGGGAATGCAAGTGCATTGGGGTAATTAGGAAAGGGATGGGATTATAGGGATGGGGAGCTGTCGGGAGTGTCTACACTTCCAAAAACAAGAGCCAGCCAATCACGGGAGGCCACGTGCGCTTTTTGTACTGCGCTGTCATCTTAATCGTGGCGCCTCTCCATTGGCTTTTCCTCTCGGGCCTGATCGATCTGCATATTTGAATTATCGACCGGCTCGTTTGGAATGTTTTTCCCGAAGGGCATTGGGCCGTATGCCGGCGAATCACAGTAGGGCGTTATAAATATGCGCTACTTCCTGTTAATTTTGACTTGCAATTTCCTAACACACATTTTCGTGGCCGGTCGCGTTCTCCTTCTCTTCCGCGTTGGTATTGGGGACAAGGGTCGAGTGCGTATACGCTCCACGGGATTTCAAGTACCAGGCGGGTCATAATAGGAGCGAGAACGTTATGCCAAATAATTTATCAGCGAAAAGTCAAAATGAAACAATTCGGTGCTTGCGCTTATACATAAGTGTTAGATAACACAAAAAGGAGGACCTCCTGTAGCTATGGGTTAAAAAACAAACCAAGGCCTTCTTAAACAAACATATTAGTCACCTATACATGGTAAACCCAGCGGGGTTACACAATCTATCCTTGCCAGTCAATTAATCCGTCTAAATTCGCGAACCATTGCTAATTACTCGCAAAGCGGCACAAACGAATCAATGGCTTTAGGCAAATTGAAAACTCAAAAGACATACCGAAAGCACTTATGTGCTATTTAGAAATGACAATTATTTTAGAAAATCGGAAATTCCGAAAACGTTAAACATCTTTCTGGCTGAGTAAACTTATGTTTTAGATGTGCAGAAAGCCTACCCATGCAAGAAGCCGAATAAATAAAGCAGCACAAGTGGAATAACGTTTGGGACATAGTCCTTTAGTGGAGTTCGCGCATAAATACCCTTTAGATACTACTGTTATTTCAAGTATGGCTGTAAGCCAACAATCCCCAGTGTCAGTATGGATTCCATCACGGTTACTGTGAGATTTGGCTGCATTTTGTCCGTTTGTGCATTGTTTGGGACGCAGTTCGCTTGAATTCGCACATGCTGACAGGCAGCTGCAATCTTTAACATAACATTTTGTATATATTAAGAGAACTTCCCTTCCGTCAAATTTGTTTACAATGTTCTATTGTGTTAAAGTACGTTGAGTCTCAGATCGTTCCTGAAAGATCGGTTAATACGTCACGATCTTAGCTGTTTTTAATTGATTGCCCATAAACGTAGATCTTGTGCCAGGTATTTATCAACACCTTCAAAATAAGGCATTTCTTGGAGGTTGTGAGTGCTTGGGCATTCTTTCCTATGCAGATGACCGTTTGGGTCATATTTGTAGACTCTCCCAGAACATGAAACCTCATCGTTGGGAAAAATGAGCGAGCTCTGCGAAAGTTGGCAGTAAACACACTCTAGGTCAACTGGAAAACTTTATCCAAATAGGTCACCTTATTAAAAAGCCCTCTTATTAGCCACTTTGCCGACGGATTTCTGCCTACTCAGTCTTTTTTTTCCGGGGCGAGACAAGGGTCAGTGCGGAGTGGGCGGGGACAACGTGGACGCATGGAACGAAAAAAAAACAAAAAAGAGGCTTAAAGGTGGAGTAAACAGGCAAGTAAGAAGAAGAAGGAGGGCATACAAGAGGAAAAAGAGTCACACGAAAACCCTAGCCCTCTAACCGATGACATCATCAAACTGGCAGTGCACAAACAAAAGTCGGTGGTAGCCTCCTCCGTCAGTGCTTTCGTCTGTCGAACTGCGTCCTGTGCTTTTAAATTGCACAACAGTGCGATTTCGCCTACCACACTGCATTACTGCGAAAGCAGAGGAAGGCTGTGCCATGCACTTCTATTAGTTTGGCTGCGTAGGAGGCCTAAGATCTCGATTAATACCCGGTTTTTCATGACGCTCCTCAGTCTCTCAACCCCCCCCCCCCCCCGAAACCAGTGTCTTGCTTTTTCTTGGATCCCTACGTGCCGTTTTGTGCATTTCCTTAACAGATGATCAGAACATTGTTCGGCTAGATCGGAACTGGAGCATGTACTGCGACGACCAACAACCCATGGGGCCTCTGGTACGTATCCATGTCCCCCGCGGTAGCTCACCCCCTATTGGTCACCGTTAGTTTATCTTAGGTATTTTATATATTCTTCCTTAACCCTGCCCAGCACATACTAAGTTTTCTTCTACGTACTATACTTCCCTTACTGATTGCCTCCCTTCTCTCTGGCCCAGACATGCGCCCATTTATCCATCCAGCTGCTCCCCGTATCCCCGGTCACAGCTTCATTTTGCATAATGAAGTAATTTTGCGTCTCCGTTACATCGCTTTCACATGTTTTAACTTCTTCCAGGTAAGCGAAATGCAGGCAGTCTACGTAAACGCCAACTACGTGAAGGCCTGCCAGTACAATGATCTGGGACAGGCCGAGGTTGCGCCAAAGTCCAGCCTACCAAAGTACATCGCCACTCAGGGTCCTCTGACGCACACTGCCGCTGACTTCCTCTACATGGTGCATCAGCAACGTGTTCCGGTAGTCATCATGCTCTGCAAGTACGTCGCTCTCCAAATTAACCCTTCTGTCGAGTTTTTTTTTTAAATTCAGTTCTCCTACCTGTTATTTGTCCTGCCTTTTTCGCCGTCTTGAACCGACTTGCTTAGCGCGTACCTCAACAACGAACGCATCAAAGCGGCGGCTTGGTGCTGTTTAGCACCCCTCCCTAGATTCCTCACTGGCGACTCGTAATTTTCAGGTCTGCGTGTGCCAGGCATGCACGCGCGCGTGCATTGACTCACCACTCTTATTTGCTTGAGTTCGTCTGCTGCGGCAAACGAAGATTGCCGATCCTGAGGGAAAGGTCGGTTCACCAGGTAAACAGAAGTCTTTGATGAAAAGCCGAAACGTAGATGAAGACTGTGGGCTCAGGTATGGAGGGATGGGCGGAAGAAATACACGACTCTTGGTATTTCACACCGTCTTCCTGCTTTTCCGCTTTTCATCGTCTCTTCTTCGCGTTCCCCTTATTTGCTCCTTCCGTCCCGCACTTTTATAATATCCAGTTATTCTCCTTTGTCTTCTCGCCTTTCCGCCTCCCGCTCTGCGTTTTTCCTATGTTTTCGTCTTTTTTACTCTTCTTCTTCACTCTGTCTCTTTATGCTGGTGTCACCAGCTCGAAAATTCAGGAGTAGAACTCAATTCTTTCCGACGAGCCTTCTATCTTCTACATATATATATGTTGGAAGGTAGGCATCTCAAGAAATATAAGTCGAAGTCGAATATGTGCTTTGGGAAAAGGAAGTTTATTGTACAAATTTTCGACGCCGGTTCCCTGGGTAGTCGTCAGGCACAGACGGAGAGAAAATGCGCCAACACAGTTAACATCCTAAATGCACTTAAAAAATCGATAATCGCATGACGTTCATGACAGTAAGCGGCCGGCGTGTGTGTCAGTCCGTTCTGATTGGCCCTCGCCTTTTCCATCTCACCTTGAGATTCCCTGTACGCGGCATCCAACTCGATGTGCCGGTTGATGCATGATTCGTCTGAGTGCATGACCTCAAGGAACTCTCGGCCTTTCTGTGAGGGGCACACAGCGATAATGCGAGTTTTCTCCCAAGCGAAAGTGTGCCCGGTGTCGAGGCTGTGCATGGCCACTTGAGACAAATGGTCTCGCCTCTTCACTGCAAACTGGTGTTCGTGGATGCGTGTAGAGGCGCATTTTCCAGTCTGGCCGCAATAGACGGCATCACACGCATCACAAGGGATCTTGTAGTCTGATTTGGACTACATGGCTCCTTTCTCTTTGACTCTTTCTGCCTCATGCATCGGCGCACAAAATCTCCAGGGTACCCATTCCGCGAAAACAACTCACACATGAATTTCATTTCGTCTTGATAGCCTCCTTCGTCAAAGCAGTGTTTTTGCTCGATTAAGCAGACTTTCGACAGCACCCCGTTTGTGAGAGATTGGCTGATTGCTCTCGTAAGGTAGAATGATCTCCGCGTAAGTGTCTTTACGGTAAACTGATGTACGTAGTGTTCCGTCAGTCTTACGTTGTACGAGAACATCCAGGAAAGGCAGTTTTCTGTCGACTTCCTTTTCGAGTGTGAACGTAATCCCCGGAATCGTCGATTTTATATTGTTGTGGAGCGCTTCCAATTGGTCCTTTTTAACGATAACAAATGTGACATTTACATATCGCAGCCACAATTTAGGTTTAATTGACGAAAGAGCCGTAGTCTCCAGTTTCTGCATTGTGACTTCAGCGGCAAAACCAGAAATTGGGGATCCCATAGGAGCTCCTTTCAGTTGCTGATAGCACTGTTGGTTGAATGAGAAGTTGGTTTCCAAGCATTGGTCTATGAGTTCGAGCACGGCAGTTGCGGGAACGTCTATATCATAGGACATCAATAGTTCTTCTGTGCATTGTTTTGCCACGTCTAGAGGTACCAATGTGAAGAGAGACACGACATCGAAGGAAACCATTATTTCATCAGAAGAGATTGTGATTCCTTCCAAGTTCTCTAGAAACTCATTTGAGTTCTCGATGGAAGTTTCGCAATTCCTCGTAAGCGGATGAAGTTTCTGGAATAACCACTTGGAAATTTTGTGGTTCTGTGCCCCGATTAATGATACTATCGGTCGTAGTGGGACATCCGTCTTGTGAACTTTAGGCAATGCATACATCTTCGCAATTGTCGGTTCATGTTGTCATTTGTTGAGAATTTGTACAATAAACTTCCTTTTCCCAAAGCACATATTCGACTTCGACATTTATATATATGGCTTGGGTATGGCTGGCTGACGACGGCTAATAAGCCAGAAATGTCCATTCCAGTCTCCCTTGTCTTTGTCGTTAATAGCATTCTGCCGCTGTGCGGCTGCTGGTTGGGCTCGAGAGAGAGCCCTTAAGGCACAACGGAACGAGTGAGTTCCGTATGAACGATCGGTGAGCGCCCCCTACTATATATATATATATATATATATATATATATGTATTGGAAGGTAGGCATCCCAAGAAATATAAGTTGAAGGCAGAGGCGTTCTTTGGGAAAAGGTACTTTATTGCGTGAATTTTCGACGCCGGTTCCCCAGGTCGTCGTCAGACGCAGACTGAAAGTAAATGTGCCGAAAACAGTTAACATCTGGCAGATAGTACATCCTAAGGATAGGGTCGACTATTTGGATAGAAAGGAAGTCGTCTACAAGATCCCGTGTGAGGCCTGTGATGCAGTTTATTGTGGTCAAACAGGAAAATCCGCCTCTACACGCATTCACGAACACCAACTTGCAGTAAAGAGGCGAGACCACCTGTCTCAAGTAGCCATGCATAGCTTGGACACCGGGCATACGTTTGCTTGGGACAGAACACGGATTGTCGGTGCCTGCCCCTTCAAGAAAGGCCGAGAGTTCCTTGAGGCCATGCACTCGGATGAATCGTGCATCAACCGTCACATCGAGTTGGACGCCGCGTACAAAAGTCTCAAGGAGAAATGGAAGAGACGAGAGCCAATCGGGACGGAATGACGCAAATAGCGGCCGCTCACGGGCGCAAATGCGAACGATTATCGATTTTTTCATGTGCACTGCCAGATGTTAACTGTTTTCGGCACATTTACTTTCAGTCTGCGTCTGACGACGACCTGGGGAACCGGCGTCGAAAATTCACGCAATAAAGTACCTTTTCCCAAAGAACGCCTCTGCCTTCAACATATATATATATATGTAAGTTCGACAATAAGTACTACCAACAGGTGAAGGGAAGTCCAATGGGCTCCCCAATATCCGGTCTACTCGCCGAACTAGTGCTACAGCGACTAGAACATGAGGTTTTTCAAACTCTCAACCCCAAAATGTGGCTCCGCTATGTAGACGACACCTTTGTCGTAATAAAGAACTGCGACGTCGAAAGGCTACATCAGAGGCTGAATGAAGTCTTTCTGGCCATACAATGTACCCGCGAAGAGGCAGTAGGAGACACTCTGTCGTTTCTGGACGTGAAAATACAAAGGCTGGATGACGGTAACCTCGCAACCAGCGTCCACAGAAAAGGGTCTGATTCTGAGATCATCCTCAATTATGGAAGCAATCACCCTGCGGCTCACAAAAGAAGCTGCGTCCGAACCCTCTTCCACCGGGCCTACCGGTATTGCAGCAATGAAGATCTGCTGAAGAAAGAACTAGGCTTTCTATATCGGCTATTTCGATCTAACGGATACCCAGTCAGTTTCGTGAAGAACTGCCTCAGACGTCAGGCACAACCTCGAGACCCCTCCTCAGATGGAGAAACCGTGACGCGGAAATTCTTCTCCCTGCCCTATATGCAGGGGACCTCAGAAATGATCGCCCGTCAGTTAAGTCAGTTCGGTATTCGCGTTTCCCACAAACCTGCATCCTCGCTGCGCACAATCTTAACTCGAGTAAAGGATTCTATCCCCAAAGAGGAACAGACTAACGTCATTTATCGCATCCCGTGTGCCAATTGTCCCTGCGTATATGTTGGTCATACAGGACGACGCCTGGGAACTCGTATTAATGAACACAAACTAGCTGTCCGTCGCCGTGATCCACTGTCCCTCGTCTTTGCGCACGCACTCCAGTGCGACCACCGTTTTAATTGGGATAACACCGAGGTCATCGCCACGGCCAACACAAAACGGGCGAGAGAATTCCTAGAGGCATGGCACTCTAACGCGGATAGCATCAACCGCCATGTTGACCTAGACGTCCATTATGGGGGCCTAAGATCACGCCTCACTAAGCCGAGCCCCACGCCGCATCAGCAGCCGCTAATCCAGGCGCCCGCAGTTCTGCCAACCTACCGTTCTCCCTCCCCTCCAACACGGCAGCCGTAACGGTTTCCCCCCCCTTCCTACCCTCCCGGCTCAGAACCCAGCATGACTCCCTACCCGCATCCCTCCTCACACGCTAATAGTTCGTCCGCCAATGTTTGTCCTGTCTCGTCTATTAGTCTAGCGTGACTGTCTCACTCTCTCTTTTCTCTTTATTTCGTCTGACGACGGGTTGGTTTTACCAATTCGAAAATTCACGAGTAAAACTCGATTTTTTCCGAAGAACCTCTTCCTTTTTCATATATATATATATATATATATATATATAGGCAGAATGGTATTGCCGACAAAGACAAGGGAGACTGGAATGGCCATTTCTGGCTTATTAGCCGTCGTCAGCCAGCCATACCCAAGCCCGAAGTGTGGAACACCCGAGCCTCGAACTCGCGACCTGTTGGTTTAGAAGTCAACGCCTCTACTCACCGGGCCACGAGCCCGTTGCCTTGTCGGTTTTCGATCGGGAATATCCAATGTTAGGGGGCGCTCCCTAACAATATATATATATATACCGCCTCACTCTCCATCCTGAGAGGAGGACCGAACATATCCTGTCAGTTGACGATCTTCCAACCCACGGCTTTTATCACACCGTGATAGACTCAAGCGTGTCAGATTGTTTATAGTGAGGCATGTGCGTTGAATGTCGGACTCATCCCCTAATCCCCCTCTCAGGTACCAGTCCAGCCGGCGTGGTGATTGGGCGCAGTGATTGGCAGAGCCAAGCAGTCCTACGCGTGCGACACACAATCTGACCCACCGCGCAACACTATATTTTCACACAGGGGGGTGGCCTGGTAAGATCTCACATGCGCGAGATTAGCATGGTGGCCGCACGGAGGAGTCAAAGAACACGCTTCCCACTTAGGTGAGAGATGTCGACTGCGTCCCCGCGATGACTGACATGAGACGGGTTCAAGTGTGTGAGTAGTATGTGCTAATGAGAAAAAATGTCTGGATGCGCTTTCACCTGCGGTGGTATACCGCAGATTAACATGGAATCGCGTGTGGCTGAGTATGCCCATGCGATTACTGAATATGTGTGATGCCCAATACAGGCATTTCGCCTGTTAAGATTTCCACTGCCTGTTTCCTAATGCAATATTTTTGTTTAAACTTAGCATTCAAGAGGGCGGGAAACCCAAGTGTGCTCAGTACTGGCCTGACGCAGAAGGCCTGCCGGAGGAGAGGAGCAGTCTGACAAGAACTGTCACGGTGACCCTCCAGCACGTGGTTTCGTCCCCCTCCATGGTGACAAGAACGCTAACGGTGCAGCCAGAAGGAGAATCCGAGGTAGGTTGGTCTTCGAGATAAAGTGCTCCTCTGTGTACCTCCTCTCACAGCCCCAGGCGCGCCCTACCCCCTTCATTTGATATTTCTGTTGTCCAGCTGATCTTCGTCGCGGCAGGTGAGGCTTATCTTGCCTTTGTGTTGCAATTGCGGATGCTCCCCGCAGCATCTTTTTTTCGTTTGTTTTGCTGTTGCTACCGCTGATGGTTGTTGTTGTTGTTGCTGTGGCGTTGCTGTGATTGCATACTTGCCTGTTAGTTGTTTTTCTTCGTCCTCCCACTCCGAATGCCCAAGCAGTGTCTATGGACTGTAGGGTAGGCTCACACAAATTGAATCTTTTATGAGTCCCGCCCGCGTGCCTCAGCGCAGGCTTTGCCTGTGACTTTCTCTTGTTAACATTCGACCGAGCTGGAGACTGAATCTCAGGTCTGCATTCGACAGGGTTGCATCCTGTCGCCTCTTCTGTTCAACTTCGCTATTGACATGATTCTCGGGAGGGCCGTACACCACGGTGACGATGTTGAGTTTCCCCGCGGATACTGATTGGCTGATTTCGACTATGCCGAGGATATCGCCTTAGTTGCTTCAAGTTTTGGTGATCTGCAGTCTATGATGTCAGGGATGAGCGAGGTCGCTAAATCGGTCGGTTTATTCGTAAGCGCTGGGAGCTCTAAATCGTTTTCAAGCTGCATCCCTGACCAGGAGAAGGCACCTCTCGAGATTGATGGCTGTAGGAGGACCCAGCAGTGGAGATTGGCGCGGGATCTACGGCACTCTCTCTCTCTCTTCTCTCGTCCACCTTACTCCAATGGCACGGCAGTGTCCAGACGACAGCAGATGCTGAGAGAACGACTTTCGACAGACACAAAGCGGCCGAGATGACCGTTTCCGGATTATTAACCATCGTCAGCCAGACACACCCCACTCTAGGGTTTTAGAGTCCCCGTGTCTCGAACCCGTTCCATGTCGTTTGGAGGTTCAAGGCAAGGCCCTAACTTCAGGAGGCCCCAGAATACAACCACCCTAAATACATCCTAAACACAAGCATTCTGCGAAGTTTCGAGACCATTCCAACTCATGTCCCTCCCCCCCCCCCGGCGAGCCTTGTCGTGCCAACTTCTGCTGCCTATGCTTTTGAATCGAGTTTGGATCACAGTGTGCTTAAGCTGATCTGCAAAGCACGCGAGAAATTGCATTCGTCTTCTCTGTGTCATGGCAATCGTAGATACTCGCAATTACCGACTGCCGCTGTTTGCTCAAACTGTTTTTTTCGTCCTCCCTTTAGTCCTGGACATTCACGCAGCTGCACTTTCTCGCCTGGGCTGATCATGCTGTGCCGGACCTTGACGAATTCTACGACTTGCTTCAGAACTACTCCCGTTTACGGAGCCAGAAGCCGTTCTCCGAGGCCTTTGGTCCAACCATTGTCCACTGCAGGTGAGAAGAAAAGCCACCCCCTTTCTCCTCTATCCATCACAATGCATTTTCCGACTAATCTGATTCACCGAGACCTGAGCGTAGTATATCATCGCATTCAAAACCTACTTTTTTGACTGAGTTTTGTACCTGTTTGTCCCAAACGCCACACTGATGATCTCATTTTGGGTTCTCTGATCGCATGCGAATGATTCCCAATGGTTATGTTGTTGCCTGTCCCCGTTTCTTTCAAGTGCCGTTTTTTAAAGACCGATATCCTTTCCTTCCTATTCGACTCCAGATCAAAAGTTTGCGTGTTCGAATCACGTCGGGGTCACCAATATCAGGGCTAATCCTAGTGTTGGACGTAGAAGACGGAAGGCACCAGAATGAGGGTTTATTGTGCACAGAACCCGGAGTTGTCCTCTCATGCGGCAGTGGCCACTGGCGAAGACGGGGCTGGTGTTGACTGCGTTCAGTCATGCCTGAGAGTCCATGAGATAGTGGTGGCAGCCGCTTTTGTAGGCTCGTGGGCCAAGCTCGAGTGATGTCTAGTCAGTGTCTGTTGCATTTGCCGAGAGGTGGTTTCCCAGTGGCTTGTTTTGCTGGTTGCAGGGGGTGGTGCGTTCAAGCGGTGCGTTGGTAGCCGCACTTGTGTCCGAGCTGAAGTCTGTCGAGTGGCTTCAGGTCAGCTTGTCCGGGACGGCTCGTTACAAGGGGCGGTTGACCTTGAGGCAGGGAGGTCTTGATAAATGACACCAGACCGGTCATGATGGCTGCCCCCTACAGATTCAACACTTGAAATGTTCACTCTATATACAATTTTTCTCCTTAACTACGTAAAATATCCAATTGATGAAAGCAGACACTGCGAGTTTAGAATATATTTTCTTATCCTAATCGACCTTGTTTTATTGCTGGCGTCAGGTAATATGGAACCCTGTTGCCAACATGCATTTCCGTGGAGGCTGAATCATTCTCACCCATTGCACTTTTTTCTAGCGCTGGAGTTGGACGCACGGGAACCCTAGTCTGTGCCGATATACTGTTGGACCAGTTGCGCAAACACCCGGCGACAATTGACGTCTTCGGAACTGTCCTCGCTTCCCGCGTCTTTCGTCGTCGCTTCGTCCAGGTTAAGGTAGGTCCTAGTGGTTTCACTAAGTAATCTGTCCTTCACCGAGCCCCCTTCCACCACCGACTGCATTTCAGGGAGCGCTGAACATGAGTGATGGCGTTTTGGATAGGCTGCTCAGTCCTCTGAATATGGGCCCTGCGGTCCCCCGGGTCGACCTCACCATCCATGTAAAAAGCGCCGGTGTGCGTGTGCCCGGCCACGTGGTAGATGCCCGGGACCAACACAGAGGCCAGATCAGGACACGACAGGTGTTTTTGAGGATGCACGTCGTGTAACAGAGATGCATAGCGACACGCCTACGTGCATGCTCGTTTTACGCCGGCCTCCTGCGTCCGATCCCGCGTCTGGTCCTCTTGACTTCGTCATGACACGGGTCTCGGATGGGTAGGGGAAGCGAGGGTGTGGTAGGTGCAGCGAAAGTCCGCTATCTATTTAAAGTAATTCGCGCGCAAGTCACCCTCCCTACGCCCCCCCCCGCTGTTGACCTATGGTGGGGACATCGTCGGTAACGACGGCTGAACTGTTGTGTGAGACGCAGGCTTGGCGACGAGCACCAAAGACTCCACCCTCTACTCCTGCAACGTCTATGATAGTTATCTCGAATTGCTTATGCACTAAATGTTCACCCTCCTGTTGGTTTGCGAAGTGTAACATTACGCGGTTATGCTGCTGAAGTTGAATGTACTTACCACGATTTTTTCGAAGCCGTAATTGCGCACACAAATGTCTGTTGGGGATCTGTGTCTGCTTTGAAAGTACTACCTAATTTCTCTGGAGATATTGCTGTGAAACAATTGCTTGAATCTCTTCTTATCCTATCGTAGAATCCATATGAAGCGCGCTCCAACGATGTTTATTTTGCACCCAGATAGGTGCAGTTTGCATAAAAATGTATCTACTGAAACCACTCAGTATTTATTGGAAGACGGTATCTATCTGTGCCGTCGCAGTAGTTGCTTGGACACGGTGACGCAGTGACACGCTCTGGTCATCTCTGTTGATCTCGGTCGCTATCAAACCGCTGCTTGATTATGCGGTTTCCGTGCATACACAGCGCTTATTACTTTCTATGTCGTAAACTGACCATTATTCGGACTTTCCGAGACTTCCGGTAATTCACGTACGTGGTCAAAAGTAAACCTAGTAGTAAACCCCTTGGGGTTTCCAAACTGTTCTTTATTCATGTGTTTTGAAATCCACTTCAGAATCGCTTTCATTTTGTCAGGCATTGATTTCGGATAAGTCTGATCACATTAGTAAAATAATGAAATCCATCAGGAAAAATTCGCATTCTTCATACTGACAGGGGGGCTGCTTTATAAGACTGATGGAAGTAGACCTGGTCTTCTGTGTCGTCGAGTAATGGTCACCAAAGAGAAATCTCCCCATCGTTCAAATTCTGCGTTTCAGGGGACTTGACTTTTCGCGCAGGTGTGTAATCTGTGTCTTAAGGAAGAACCACGCGGTAGATGCTCTAAGTCAGCACGGGAGCTAGATCGGATTCTAGCAGGCGGTATGGGGACTGCGCAACTATAACAAATGCCAGCATTCGACGTGTGATGGCAAGCCCAGTTGCAGATTAACGCCGCACCCATTGGGATCCCTGCCGCCTCCCCTGATATATTTTTGGTGTAAAATACTGATTAGTATACATTGTGAACCAGGGACTGTGGTGGTACGCCTACGTGCAGGTTTTCACCACGCCACCCACCTGCACCCACTCGCGCCTTCTGTTTTCTGGACTCTGATTTGACACAGGGCGGAAGAGGAGAGAGTGTGGCAGATTCAACGCAAGTCCACTATCACTACAGGTTAATTTACACGCAAGTCTTCATTCCTACCTTCAACCTGTTAAGGAGCACACACACTGGACATCCTCAAAATCGAGGGTTGAACAGTCGTATGGGTTGCACAGGTGGGTCATGCACCCCGTCAGATTGGCAGCTTTTCCCCGAGGCTGTGATCTACAGAGGGGCTACTTTCCGCTAAATACTTCTACTGGTGATCTACATCACCCCGCCCGGAATGCGCTGCAAGTGTATAAGAGCAGAATGAGAGGGTTTGTCCCCCAACACGCGCAGAGTTCGGTGCGGGATGTGATGACACGACTGGACGTGTTGGCCTTGGGCTGATCGACTTTTTTCTTCTTTCGCTGTCTTGGCCCACTGGCCGCCGTTTGTGAGTGTTGGTGGCCTCCTGTGTTGGGTGTCGTCACCTCAACTGGAGTAAGTTGCGTTTGTGCCCCCGTTTTGGGTGCATTGATCGACAGGCCGTGTTTGCTCCGTATTCTTAAGCTCCGTACGACTGTCTTTTCCTGGTCTTGGCATATGTACTGACGTAGGACTTTATAGGCCGCAGGAAGGTCTAAATGCCAGTTGGTGGAGTTGGCATCTGACTACCAAGCGTCAAATGTGAGACGTTCTGCCCTTCAGGTGTCTCGTCCTAAGACGGCGGCTGCTCCTTGAAAGTCAAAACTGTGGCTAGTTTTTCCGGTGTGAGTCGCAAGCTGTGATTTTGGTTCTAGCCTCCGAGTTGCCAGTTCGTGCTCATGTTGGCGGATCTGTAATTTCCGTCCGGTTTACCCAACGTAATTGCAGCCGCCATTGTTATACCGTATTTGGTAGACAATTACTGAGGTTTCAGTGGGTGGCATTATGTCTTTGGTTTGCATCAAACAGCGACGAATTGTTGCCCGGGCTCGATGGGCAAGCCCTACACTGGCGGGTTCCAGCAGTCGTGCAACCGCCTCGGAGACTGCTTTAATGTAAGGAATAGCCCTCCAGACTTCAGGTTGTTCTTTTTGCGACCGTCGTCTGTTCACTCGACACTTACTTTGCTTGGTTAAGTTACTTGGGTATCCATTGGCCGAAGGAGGTCACGAAGGTATTCTCGTTCAACTCTTTTGTCGGCTGATGTGCTGCAGTGTTTTTCAACTCTTTGGATACAACTGCGTTTGTGAGAGAGGGGTGATTGTTGTTGAAGTATAGTCTTTGTCTTGTGTTGTTGCCTTTTCTGAAAACGGTAGTTTGTAATTGCCCAGTTGCATACCGATGCACAAGGACATCGAGGAAGGGAAGTTGGTTGTTTGTTTCGGCTTCCATCGTGAATTGGATATTCGGGTCAAAGGAGTTCAGTAATCCTTTATTATGCTCCACGTCAGATGATCTGACAATTACAAAAGTCTCCTCAACGTAACGAGCCCAGAACTTTAGTTGGTACTTAGTGAATACCAAGTGTTCTATCCGTTGAAGGACCACTTCAGCAGTGATTGTATCATGAATTATCTTGACTGCTGACCGAGTAGATGCTCGGCGGTCTGATGACATAATAGGGGCATTTATTTTAAAATCGTGCCTCATGTTGGTCAGTATTGCAAACTGACCTTACCAACCTTCCATTTTTGGAAGTATAGTAGACTGCGTTGATTGACGTTTACAGGCGTTAGGATTGAGTGCATTTTATAACGGCGCAAACCATCCGACACACATACTGCCAAAAGATGTCACTCATCCCCTCTCAAAAAAAGAAACCAACTCATAAATTTCGGCTCGTTCTCCTCTGCACATGCCCTGCAGTCGACCCTAGCAAGAAGGGCGACTCCATTCCGAAGACTGCAGTGACTCATTAGCGTTTTTTTGGTTGAACCACAGCAAGAGAACTGTGGGTAGTTCAAGTAGCACGCTAATTAGGCGAGCCGTCAGAATGTCTACGACTGAATGGCCCAAAGATTGTTGCAAAGCGAGGGAGAAACCCCACAAAAATGAGTTACCCGCTATGAGAGTCTTCATAACCACGAATAAGGTCGTCTGATTCGGGCAAAATGACCACGGCGCAGTTTGAGACGTCAAAACGAATGGATAAGAGTTTTCTGAACAAACGGCTCGAGGCCCACCATGTGATGGAGGGTCGCTGCACTTGTGAGGAGCAAACTTTGGAGGTGTACTCACGATTCGGCATCGAAATCTTTCTGGTGAAGTCAGTCAGTTTAAGTCAGTTTATTAAGGGAATGAGGCTTTCGCCCTTGAGCACCCTATTCATATCGATAAACAGAAATAAAGTCATCAATTACATCAGCAAATGCGAAAAGTTAAGAAGTTAGCGGTAAGTGTGAGCCAGGCGCAAATTGTTGCCGCTAAAACAATCATGATTGTATGTACAGTAGGTTCTCAACAAGTGAGCGTCTAGTCTGCACTTAAAGGATTTAACACTTTCGGAAAGAACGACGGCATCAGGGAGTCCATTCCATGCCCCGATGACCCTGTGTGAGAAGGCGTTCCGTCGGACGTCCGAGTGAGCCCGCTTCCTTTGCAGTTTGAACGGATGACCACGCAGACTGTCAGTCCGGGCCAATTCAAAGAATTCATCAAAATGTAGGGCACACTCTCGGCTTCTGACAATCCTGTAGGTTTGAATGAGATCGCCGCGCAGTTGCCTGTAATTTAGAGGAAACAGATTTAGTTCAGTCAGCCTGGTTTCGTAAGGCAAATGATGAAGATTCTTGACCATCTTCGTAGCCATCGCCTGTACTCTTTCCAGTCGTTGATAATCTTTCTTTAACCACGGTCGCCAGGCCTGGACTGCATACTCTAAGTGAGACCGGACGAATGCCCCATAGGTTTTTCCGAACAGCTCCTTGTCGATCTGCACAAATACTCGCCTCAGCGCAAATAACACCCTTATCGCACTTTTGGCTGCCCTTTGACACTGTGAAGATGGTTTCAGCGAGGAGGTCATTAGGACTCCCAGGTCTTTCTGTTCCGCAACATTTGAAAGGGACTGCCCACCAAGGACATATTGAAAGGAATCGTCCTCTTTACTGGTCTGTCTGGTGCGGAGTCTCAGGACTACACATTTGTCCACATTAAAATTTAGGAGCCAGCGAGCTGACCAACTGTTTAGGCGGTTGAGATGTCTTTCAGAGGGTACCTGTTGTCAATCTCACTGGGACTGGTGAATTCTGTGCTTCAGGGTGACAACTCGAGGTCACATCGAATAACGATCGTTGGAGCCTTTAACGACATATGCGCCCTCCTCTGGCCTGCACAATCACCAGACTGAAACCCGGCTGAACACGTGCGGGACTGATTTCAGGAGAAAAAAAATCTGTCAGGCAGAATTTTTGTGTGGCTTTAGGTGTCTGAGAATTCCTTTACTTCCACCCTTGAGTGAATTGCATAGCGAATTAATTAGTTACTGACTACGGATGGGTAAAGTGGACACCCAATCAGTGATTTTTTCTGTTAAAGTCTGTCAGTGCACCTTGTCTGCAGGGTGGCCTTGTACTCAGAGCGCTACAACCATCGGGCCGAATCCTGAGTTGTTGGAAAAGACAGAAGTCGCCAGAATGAGGGATTTTGCTGTATACAGAACCCGGAGTTGGCCCCTCAGACAGCAGTGGTCGCTGGCGAAGGCCTGGACTGGTGTTGACTGCGTCCAGCCATGCCCGAGAGTCTTGTGAGACAGTGGTGGCAGCCGTCTTTATAGGTTCATGAGCCAAGCTCTAATTGGTGTGTGCGCTGCTTTTCCCGGCGGGTGGTGCTCGAGTGGCTTAGGTTGTGTTCTCAGGGTAGATTATGTGTTTAGGTGGCGCATGCGCAGCTGCGACTCTGGACACCCAGATGTCCGAGTTGAATTCGGTGGAGTGGTTGCAGATCAGCGTGTGTAGGATCGTTGTTTGCGAAGGCGAATGCCCTTGAGTTAACAGGCCACTGAAGAGGGACTCCGGACATGACTATGATGGCTGTCAGCAAATAAGCGTGTCCTGTTGATGACATCTATTCGCATCACCGTCTGTTGACGTGTGCTGCCAAAATGAACGGAAGTTATACTAGCTGATCACTTACCGGCGGATACTCCAGAAGTCTTTAACTTGCAGACATCGTTCTTCCGCTCGTATTAAATTAAATTAAGTTATGATGATTGTGGAAAGACTTCCTTCCTCCGCACCCCTAAGGGCAGAAATTGACTTCCCATAAGCACTCAATTTTGCCGTAAAACAGTTATAGCACCTAAGTAGAAATGCTTTTATTAGTGAAAGCTTCGTTTTGAGTTAACGGATTATTGCTGCAGAGTTTGCGTACTATTGCATAATCTATACTAGAAGATCACAGATGTACTGCATCACGATGTAAACACTAATTCATATTTTTTAAGCGATCTAATCAGAGTATCGTGGTTCTCGGCGCACGCTCCCTCAGAACCGTGTCAGATTTGGCATCTCATCCCTCTGTTTAAGGCCTCACGTAACTGCACCCATAGTTTTGGTGGTGGACAGATCTTCCACGGTGTTAGGTGGCTCGAATCCGTCTCTCGGATAGTTCTTACTTGACGTTCCTTCAGCAGACGCAAACCAGCCATAGCTGTTGCGATAACCACGGGTTTGGCTTCGGTGCCAACCTTCTGCTCATCGTGGGGGCTTTTTCTCTCTTTCTAAGGCCTCGAGTTAAGCCTTGCCGCTTAGCCCTGTCGATTGTAAAGTTGCCATCGCCAATATAAGCGAAGAGGCGACGAATGTCGGCCATTAGACGGTCATCACGCCACGTGCAACGATCCCTGATGAAGGGGGGGGGCGTGAATAATTATCGGTAAGTGGTAGCATGACGATTGCATCCTAAAAATACCGCAGCCCCTTGGGCATGAACCACCCGTATCTGCTTTTGTCTCTGATGAAGGGTTCGAGCAGGAATCCGAAACGTCAGGGTACTAACGCTCTTGTCCCAGCGATCGTTCCTCTTCAAGACTGCTTCCTGGGACTCGTCTCTTCTCTTCTTTTGAATGTGAATACTTTAAGTAGAAGGACTAAACAAGCACTTGACGGCGATAGTAAAAAGTGTATTACTGAATTTTATCCTCGTGGGTTGACGTAGCCACAAAACCATCAGTACTACTCGCTGTACCCCTGATGCCTCTTATTTAATCCTTTTTGCCGTTTTATTTGCTGTCGCCTTCTTCAAAACACTGGGAAGGTGGAGGAGGAGGGTTTATTTTTGGATTTTCATGCGTCCACTCAGGCATGCCATCGAAATGGTTGGCCTCAGATGGACACACCTATGAGTTCTCTGCACTGCCCGTGCTTTGTCGGCGGCTCGCCACTGGCCGTTTTCCAGTCGTTGCCCAAGGAACAGTGAGCGCACATTCCCTGGGCTCCGCACATAGCTCTTATTAACGCATTTTTGTTACTGGGGCTCTGCCATTCGTATCACGCCACGGGTAAGTCCTCTGTCCTGTCTCCGAGCAAAGGCGATCGTTGGGTGCATGATTAAGGCTGCGAATTTTTGCCTTCATTTGATGCCAACCACCCGCATTGAGTGGCCTTAATAGGCTTTCCGTGGCTTCTTAGACCTTTCTGGTATTGGGTTGGAAAGAGAAGACCTCGGGCTTCGCTATGTGTCAACTCCCACTGTCGTCGTTACTACCGTACTAAGATAATAAAAAACAGTACACAGTTACCACTAAACAAGGGGCTTACCATACATGCCATAAGGTTGGATGTGGTTTGGTAACCCCACCTGAAGTAAACAAACCCCAGTCACCTCTAATACGCGACAGGTGGTAACAGGGTTTTTACAGGTGCAGCACGCACAGACGATGCGGTCAAGTAGTTGTGTGCAAAAAAAGCTATTGGGAGTGCGTGGTTATACTTTTAATGGTTAAGAAATAAATGTTCTAATCCCTAACTCCAACCGCCGACCCTAGCCTTTAACCCAAACCCTAAGTCATAACCCCCAACCGCGAACCCTTAACCCCAACCCCAAGAGTATTGTGTCCATTAGGTGGGGCTACCAAACCGCATCTTACCTGCCATAATAAGTAGCCGACGATTGTGGCAGTGTCACGGGTAAATCCTGTCCTGTCTGCGAGCGACGGCTAATGTTGGGTGCATGATTGAGACTGCAAAATCTTGCCTTCAGTTGATGCCAACCATTAACATTGGGTGGCCTTAATGGGCTTTCGGTGGCTTCTTAGACCTTTTTGGTGTTGGGTAAGAAAGAGAAAACCTCGGGCTTCGCTATAAACCAACTCCCACTGCCGTCCTTACTACAGTGTTAAGATAATACTAAATAACGGTACAGAGTTACCAGCCAACAAGGGGCTTGCCTTTCATGCCATAAGATCGGATGTGGTTTGGTAGCCCTACCTGAAGTAAGCAAACTCCAGTCACCTTTTTCACAAAGTTGCTGCGCCAGTCCTCTGCCTGATTTGCCTACACATCTGAATTTTGCTTATGCTAGTCTAATTTGATTTTGCAATTACTCTTCTTCTTCTTCCTCCTCCTAGGAGCAGTTACGTTTCCTCTATGAATTCCTTGCATACTGCATTGCTAAGGAGGGACATACCGCAAACGCGGCTGCCCTCCGCCCTGCGCCTGAAATGACGCCGAACGCCCCCGCGGAATACATGAACCTTCCTGTGGGCAACGAATATATGAACGTCCGTGACAGTACCTGTGCGTTGCCACCTGTCATCAGAGCGAAAGCGCCACCTCCAACATCTGCTGCCCCAGTCGTGCCCCGAGTGGCCAACTCTGTAGCGCTGACTGGAGTACGTGACCTGCCACAAAGGCCACTGCCGAGCGCCTCCTCGGGAGCCCAGCCCTCCAACCTGGGGCAAAGACCTTTACTGCCAGCGCGACCAGTGAGCTCCGGAGCCATCCCTCTGCAGGTGCCCGTTAACGCGCAAAATGGACGCACCACCCTCCCGGCTCCGCCACTTCTTGGTAAGTGCAACTTCTTATTGTATTCGTCACTCATGATTTCCGTTACCTCCCGGGTGAGTTCAGCGCCTCGTCGGTGTTAGTTTAACGAAGTGGAGGAGACCCGTTTTTGATATGTGCACGATGAAACACGAAACTGAAATAATCGTGTCGACCTAATTCCACGTCATTTAGTAGGTATTCTTTGTATGACACCGATGTTTGGGGGCCTTCACGCGATTCTTACCTGTCTTTCTTTAGCATGCATTTCGGTCGTTGGGGAAGAATACCTGCTTCCCCTCTATCCGTGCGTGAGTTTCGCGGTGGCATATGCCTTAAATGATTTTGTAACAACCTGGTGCACAAACCTTCAGCTCCTGGTGGTTCTAAGTTTATTGACTGTAAACTGCGTAAATATAGAAGACTGCTATAGAGAATCCAGGAATGGGTTTTAATGCCTGAGCATTGTTCACTCAGCGAGTAGACTGACTTCGAAGCACGTCCGATAACTTAAGTGACCTTTGCTCTTGAACTACGGAGTTTTACAAAAACATACCCTATCCGTGCAGGAATTATTTGTTACTATCTACTACAGCAGAAGCTAGTTTAGGGTGGACTTGCCTTTTCTGTCAGTAATCTCCAAGACTATGCGATGACGTTTTGTGCCGTGGGTTATGAGGTAAATAGATGCTATCGAGGGAGTCGAGGGGGTGGGGAGGGCTTGGAAGGGGCTGAGTTCTCATTGCCGCGGTCGGATGGACAGCCTCGTTGTGTAGTTGAAGTCTGACAATGCCACCTGGTATGTTTCGTTACTGATGGCAATGTACCGAGATATAATTTGACCCTGGTTGAATCAAGTTTCGAACAAAAGTATCGTGCTCACGAGGGGGGTTCACCAGGTGTATGACAGCTGTTTCCACCGTTGCAATGACGTCCGCTTGACAGCTGATGTACATAGGTTTTTTGAAATGGCGCCTGAAACGGACTGGGTTGTGTCGGCCAGTGTTCTCTCATTCGCTCGGAAGGAGACTTTATTGCCTGATTTATCCAAATTACCCTACGGGACCAAATAAACCGGATTACACACATCAAAATAGACAGTCTTTCTTGTGAAGAAGTAAACTTAATGTTGAGATCGTTGTTAGCTTGTCTATGTGGTGCACATGTAGTACAGGAGACCATCAATGACGGTTCATGATTTCTTTTGGTATGATGTGACTATGTAGCCCCACCTGCTGTAACACAACACTGTTGAGGTTGAATGTAGAGGCTAGGATTAGGGTTTGGAGTTTGGACAACTATTTATCAAGCACTCAAAGTACAACCGTACATTCCGAATAGCTTTTCTTTTGCATACAGTTACTTGACCTCGTCGCTTTTGCGTTCCCCGGGCCCACCTGTAAAATACCTATTACTACCGGTCCCGTATTACAGGTGGCTGGGGTTTTTTTCACTTCAAGTGGGGCTACATAACCACATCCGGCCCTTCTCTTGCACAGTCACTTCTGATCGAGAGTTTGAGGAAAAGTTCCTACTTCTCTACAGTTATATTCTACGTTTGTGTTCGGCCCTTCATGCACTCCTCGATAAAGCATCTGCGATATCCATTCTGCCTTAGGAACTTCGCCGAGGCCAAGCTCTTCTAGAGTGTTGGCAGGTGAACATTGCCTCCTAAATGGCCATCCGAACTCCATTTCTTGCCTTGTTTACTTTCCGAAAAAATTAATGCGCAAACTTAAAGTAAATCTCAAGGACTAGAGCTTTTCAGGCACGGTTCGATATTTAATATAAATATTGGAGCTGGAATCCATCAGCTCCTGTGGAATAACCGCGTAATATTCACAAACCGCCAACAGGCAGCCAGTAGTATAGAATTTTGTAATTATTCACCGTACTATCAACACATGTATTAACTAAAAGCCTAGACACGCGTGGCTTGCAGATTTTGGTATCGCTGCCTAACGCAGCTGCGAGGGATTCGGTTCATCAGTGGGTATTGAAACGGGAGTTCGTATACCAGAAGAAAACGCGGAAAAATCTGGGGGACCCAGCAATGAGCCGAACCCCTCGCAGCTGTGTCAGGCAGCGGCACCAGATCGGCGAAACACGCCTGTCTAGGCTTTTAGCTAAAATCTGTGTTGTTAGTATGGTAAATAATTACAGAATTCCATTTCTGTCATAAGAGGATATAATTGTGAAGATCTGGTACACCGTCCTTCCCGGGTATTTTTCTGTGTGCATTTCAACAGACGCCGACGCTTCTTCTTCAACTGCACGTCATCTAAGAATCGAGACAGCCTTTGCGTATGATGCCGTGAGGTACATCAACTAGCTAGGACCTGAAGATAAGTAATCTAGAATATGCGTCCCCTCCGACAAAGGCGAATACCGCTTCCCCAGACTTGCAGTGCGCTTTTTGGTTACTTACCGGGTAGAACAAACGCTACCCCCTCCTTACTGCACATGGCGTTCAGTTGTTGGGATTATTTTTAGATTTACAACTGGAGCTAGGAGTTATGGTTAGGATTATTGTTAGAACACGAGAATAGTTGTCCCCTAGAATTGGGCACAAGGCTGTCTGTAATGTGGCGGGTACCTATTCCTGTCTTCCCCCCACTGGTCCTTCATTTCTGGGGCACGTATGCGTTAAGGACACAGACGTCTCCGACAGACATGGACAGAGCTTACGGACGGTCGGCGGCGAAACCCGCCTCGAGGGGTTGCCAACTGCACCCGTTCGAGTGGGGGTCCGAACTGCCAGGCAAACAAACGCCCTTTTCTAGCGGTCGCACCTTCTAAAATGAGGATTTTCTCATGAGAAACGGCGAATGAACTAGCACGTTGTCAGTAATGCGTTCAATCAGTTTTCCTGTCGAGTTCCTTACGTGACCCCCAATATGATCGTGTCAACAATTCTAAGTATAAGTGCGCGCCCCCAAAACGGGCCACGTGTTAGATGCGGTGGACCAACACGGGGGCCACATCGGAATCTGGCAGGCGTTATCTGTGCGTAATAACAAATGCCAACATTTGCGGGGTGCGCTGGCGGACCCTGTTGTCGGCATTCGTCGCACAACTGGACCACTGCCACCACCCCATTGTTTTGTGGCCAAAATCCTGGTCATTTGTGTGTGGACCAGGGGGTGCGGAGTGGAGCGCCAAGGTGAGGATCCGTCCGAGCCATCCACCTGCGGCCTCCCTCGTCTCCGGTCTTCTTGACTCTGTCTTGACAACGGGCCCAGGCGGGGGAGGAGGAGAGAGTGTAGGTAGATGCTACGCAAGTCTACTGGCACTATAAACCCCTGCGAAAGTCACCGTCCCTGCTCCCACCGCTGCTGCAGCTGTGGGGCACACGGTGGACATCGTCGAAATCGACGGTCGAACTGTCGTATAAGTGCTAATAGATCGTTCGGTAGTACCCAATCCCATGGTTACACACGGTTGCTTGTTTTACCAGGCAAGGGCTGTTGTTTGCATCAGCTGCGAACTCACGAAGATTACAGTTATCGGGCACCTACTGTAAGCTTAAGTGACGTATACATATAATCTGTGACCGATCTCACGAAATGTTAACTGAAATTCTGAAATACGTTCTCAACAAGAAAGAGCTACTTAATTGGGTTTGTAAAATTGATAATCATGCAGCATAGCCTCACGATATTTTAGATAGGCTAAGATACTGTCTTTTTGTTGCAATTATTTTTGGCCGCTGGCAAAAGCCGCACTCGGAAAAAGTGATTACTTAATTAATTTCCATTTTCCCTATTAATTTCTGATTCCTTTGTGGATACAATGTGTTTTTTAGAAAGCCTCCAGCGGCAGCATATCACGTCTTCTTCAGATTTTGTACTGGAAGAAAGGCTATATCTCGGTTTTCAAAAATTTCCTGGTTGTGGGATTTTTTAAGGCCATCGTATATGTCTGTTTATTAATGCGCTTCATTAAGCATGCAACGTTGTTAACATTCGCTAAAATATTTGATTAGGACCATATGATATTTTCTCAATGGAATACAAGAATGCATGTTTTTCTTTACACTGAAAGTAGGCAGCTTACAGACCGAAAACGCTGGACGATAAGGCGACGACACAAAAAGTTAAAAATCAAGCGGGAAGTGAAAATCTTTTTTTAAAACAAAGGACACCCTTTCTTCGAGTATACACTTTGAAGGAGGAGGAGAAGGAGACGTGCAAATGGAGGTTTTCTCTAAAATAGAGCGGAGGGATAGATTTATACAGAATTGTTTCGGGCTTGTTTGCCTTCATTAGGCCAATCACCACCATCTGGGACCAGAAACACAGACATGCGCACAGGCATACCTGGCGCAGCTGGTCCACCACTGGGGTCTACCAGATGGGTTAGAAAAACACTTCATCGAACCGAAGTTCATCAGTGCCTCCAGCCAGCTGTCATTCTCTGTGGCTGCAGATCGGGCATTTATCAATCAGGAATGGGCGCACGCCGATCTATTGGTTTCACGAAGCAAACAAGCTTCGAATGGGTGGCAAAGGTCACGAACAGGCAACCAACTACCAGGCCGGAGTCGACCAAGTTATAACAGTAGCTAGGGGGGACGACAGAGAATGCGGATAGATTGATTCATTACTGTGGTGGGCTTATTGTGCCTGCATACAGCTAATCATAACCCTGGGACCAGCAGCTGGGACCCTAAACACAAACATGCGCACACTGAAGTGACTGAAAGGGCCCACCACCGGGGTCTACCAGATGGGTCATAAGCACTTCATCCAACCAAAGTTCATCAGTGTCGCTGCAGATCGGGTATTTTTTTCAATCAGGAATGAAAGCACACCGATCCATTTTGCTTCTCGAAGCATACAAGCTTTGATGAAATGCGTAGGACCCATGTAAAACTTCATTTATCTGAACGCCGAACTGAACGACAGTTTCGTATTTTCAGACTTTCTGATCTCCGGACCTTCAGTGAACACCTGCTAGTTTACTCTGCGCTCTGGGAACACGCATGCGCTATGTCGAGGTCTCCCAAAAATTGGCCAATTTGTACTGAAGTAGAATTAACAAGCTTCAGGCAGTGAGGCCTGCCTATAGTGTACGGTTAGCGCGCACCAAAGCAGCATGTGGGCGTTGGTTTTGTCTGACCGCTCAGCGGGAGTCGTGCCAACGCTGACCGAGTTGGAACTTTTCTCCACTATGCACGAGCATTAAGCCCGACTTTGTTCGTTTTCCCATAGATATTAGTAGCTGTCCTTAAAGTCAGCGAACAGACTCTATCGAGGCCTTTCTGTAGTACAAAGTGTCGGGACCAGGACTTGTTGTTCGCACTTTTTTTTCTTCAGCCTCGTAGGCTGTAATCGGCATGAAATGCCTATCAACAAGTACCGACGTCCTGCAACGTTGGCCATTTGTTCGTGTGTTTGGAATACTACTAATAGGCTTTCCCATTTGCCCGCCCCCCCCCGCAGGGCCATACGAATTCTAAAAGAGGAGGTCTTCGCTTTCGGCCTGCTTTTGGCACCTTCCTGCCCCGTGACAAACGTGCTTTCATCTTCTTCTCTTGCCTACCAGACTGATGGACTTTTGATAGCGAAAAATTACTGTTTTTGTTTTCCTTATTTTTTTAACCAACTTCCTTCCTCTAGGAATTTGTATTCATGACAGTATATCCAGTCCCAAAGCGTCCACAGATGCCTATTTGAACGAGAACTTATTATTAGCGAAAATTGACGCACCAGAATACATTCCTGCCCGATACATGGTGCTAAAACTGTTTTGTCATTCGGCTGCTTTGCCCTTACAGGTTTCTTTTTAATAAATTCGTTTTTATTCTTCCTCCTGATTGTCGTGCAATATTTGTATTTGCTTCCGTTATTGTCGATTGTCTGGGAAAAGACGAAAATGTCATCTGGCGCGAATTGCTTTAAGGTCCGTTGACTGCTGAGTAAGCCGTTAAGCCGCGTATGAGGAACGCTGGCGTATTGGTAATCTCCCACCGATAGGCTCCTCACACGGACTGCTAGTACTGCTAGCTGTTTTTCTCTTTACATAACACTTAAACAAGTCTGCAATTGGTAGCATTGATCGTAAGCATACAGAACGTGTTTGCAGTCCTCTTGGGGGGTCTTCAGAGGAACCTTCCAGTAGGTCCACTTGGCAAAACTTGGGGTGAGGTCTGCTTTTTCAAATACAATGGCATTTCCTCAGAAGTAGTATGTACTAAGGGGGATCCGTGTGGGCAGTTAAGAACTGTTGGCAGAGAAATATGCTCAGTTCGAGTACGGATTTTTAGAAACCTTATGTTCAGGTGGTCTAAATATTTATTCAGTCCTATAATTAGTTCCTCGTGTGTTAATGCTCCATGCCCCCCCAAAGAACGCGTTGACGACTCTGAATGCCCTGGAAATTGGTCTTGATAATTTTTTTAAAAGCCGGATTTCCTGGTAGATAAAAGGAATTTCACTTGAACGTCGGTATGCTTCGCCAGTTGATGAATTTCCCGATTGTGTACTCAGCCCGTGAAAAATCGTCAGCTGCACCGGTTTACATTTCGATGCGTACTTTAGGCTGATAAAAGTCTAAATATCAATTTAGTCCCGTACTTGGTTCCTCAGGTTGTATATGTGATCGATGCTTCACAACTCCAGCGAACATCCCAGTTCTTTTGAATCGCCGAAGTAGTCCCTCGAATGGTATGTATGGTCAGTACCCCACACCTCCAGCGAAGATTTCGGTTTTTCCGAATCTCTTGAGCGCGGTCGACATATGGTACAACCCGACATGCCATATTGTGTCTTCCCAAGGTCTGTGCTTAGCGCCGTTATTTTTCCCCCATTGGTTTTTTGCATAGCATCTAGATGACTCTAGCAAGCAGCATTCTTGATAAGCGTACAATGTTTTTCGTCTATGAGTATATTCAAAGAACCATTTTCCCATAGGAAAACGTAGGCTTTCCCACGTACACAGAAAGCACATTCCACGCACAAATAGCACGTATTAAAATGAACTGTCAAAATTCTCCTCTAGCAATAAAAGTCGTCGGAAGGATTATTTTTCAAGATCCAGATAGACGGGCTACTGGTAGGATTTTCGTTGCAACCCTGGTTATTCTAGCTTGTGAAAATGCATGTAAGAATATCGGTCACCACGTCTGCTCATACTCCACTTCGACTAAAGTTCAAAAACTGATTCAGTCCGGTATGTGCAGTGGATGCCTCCCACAATTCCAGTGGGCATTCTGGTCCTTCGGAATTCATTGAACACCGGTTCTGGTCGCCGGAACTGAGGAATCACTTAGTACCGCCATCCCATTTCGCGTCTACAGGGCCCTGCCTCACAGTCGATGTTTTCAATCCGTGGAATCCGCCTAATTTGCTTGGTAGATTACTTGCTCCTGGTGTGGAATATGGAGGCACAGTTTCAGTTTAGTTCGTAATTTCATGAAGACTCAATCGCAGTTGATGGTACATTGATATACCATCTGGTTCTCAAGTATCGCTTAATTTCTGACAACCTTTACATTCAGAAAGTCTGTGAAACGAGTGTTTTTGGGGGCTACTTTCTGTGATAGTGCCATGGAGTAATTTGCATCTTTCACAGTAAGGCTACTGTATTTTGATGTCTAAGGCGTTCGCGCAATTTCGGAAAGCAAGGGATGCTTTCTTTATCTTGGAATCCTTTTTACGAAACCATGCTGGCACGACTGCGTCAGCTGTGAATTCATCTCAAGGCATAGTCCGCCGTCCAATGTCCAGGGTCGTTCCCCGACTGACTGATCCATGTGAGAATATTTTTCTGGTAGCCAGGTTTGGAGTTTTAAGTCCTCTTTCAAATCATCTCCTTTACAAGTTCTTTGTAAACATATGTGGAAAATGGCCATTAATTGTGAAGCATTTGCCATTTTCTTCTTGTGTTTGGACCGTTTATGCCTAACGCGGACACAAATTCCCAATCGGTGATGATGACGTTGATGATGGCGGTGACGATGGTGATGATGAGGATGAAGCGGGCGCCATAATTAAAGGAAATAAACAAAAAACAGTGGTAACGATCGGGAGATGACACCCAAAAAAATCCGTTACCTAGAAATAGTACCTTTAACACTGGACTCAAACGCCTTCAGGCTATATCAGCGGTTGCAGGCCTACTTTCACACACTACTTGAACTTTCCCCGACGGCCTAACATGGGCTGGCCGAACGAACATCGCAGGAGATTACATGGCCGATGGTCGCTATTACCCAACGTTCCCCATCGTTACACACGCACACCTGAATACACCGCATACATTCGCATTATGGCAGTCTATTACAAAACAAAAACACTTTTAAATAGGATAAGTCTGCACAACATGCGACAGGAACAGTTCCCAGGCATCCGTCAAAAACATGGCATTGAGGCCAAACCAAAGACGATACTGTACTTCGTCTATGTGAGCCCACACAGCTCAACCACATACAGGGCCTCCCTCGTGTAGTTTCCTTTTCAGTCTGCTCCAGTATGCCTCAATGGCATTTGTGTGCCGTCTGGTGGTAGGGTCCTTGAAGTTCTTTGAGTTTTTAACAGAGAAATGTAGATAACCTTCTGAGGGAAGACGATTATACGCCTTCCACTCGTCCGTTATCACTATACTGCCTTTGACGACCCATTTTGTAATAACGGAACGGACAGCGGGCCAACTTCGATCATTCACAGTTCAAATAAGGATTTCCGTCGGCTAGTATCGTACATTTCGACCAGCCACCACCCATAAAACCCCTTATACCACTAGTCCAGTAAGACAGGCTGCTTTGGTTAGGCGGATTTTTTTGGGTGCCATCTCCCGACTGTTATCAAAACTGTTTCTCAAAATAAACGAAATTCCAATTACACGCTTCCGAAAAGTGTACATTCAGTCTTGAATTCAACAAAAGATAGTGGTAACGTTTAAAACACCGTGTAGCTGTCGTATGCAAAGCAGTCCCCAGACTACCTCAAGTTGTTTGGGGGTCCTACACCATATTGTAGCCATTCGATCTTTAGGACTTAGAATTGGCTCCCGAAGACACGCAAAATGGCTCCTGTGCCGACTATTAAATCACGGATGACAGTTAAACCATGTGTCGCGAGATTGACCATGGTTCGTTTACGAAGACATGCATGACCTATCCCACAATGGCTGCTAGGTTGCGTTCGCTGCTTTTATGAATGATTTCCTCTTTATATTTACAAAGTTCCTATTTTTGTCGCTTATCGGGTGCTCTGCGCCTGAGTTGATTTTTTTGCGCATGTAGTTTTCCATCCTCTTCGTTTCCTAGTCCTGCTTAAATTGATTTCAAATTGCCAGTTTATTAGACCAATCCGCCATTCCGTTTTTTCACATTTTTAAATTATGGGATCGAGTTCTGACTGTCCGTGGGTGCAGTTAAACAAGATAATGGAGCAAATTAAATTTTGTTTTTTCTTCTTCCCGGAGTATTCTGCCCCCGCCTCCACTATCCGTATCCCCGTATCCCAGGCGTCCCTTTTTACAAGGTAAACTGTACACGATAGCGTTAACTTCTTCCATAAGGGAAATGACCGGCCAACGTTGCCGAGCTCTTCAAATTTCGTTTGCGTTTGTACGATAAGATTGTTTTTTAAGGCCGAAAATTATCTCTGCTTGAAAATTGTTTTCTTTCTGCCTTCAGAACTCGTAGCATTTGTCTGGTGAAATCGACTCTCCAAACCCCACTTAGACACATGCAAGTGTGCTGCGCGGTTTCGTTAATTCAAACGCCTTATTCAGAGCAGTGCAAGATGTGCGTCAGGGATTTAAAATAGACCCGACATGTGAGTTTTTTACGTAGTGCTGCCAGTCGGTTCACTGGAATCGCCTTTCACTGCGTGATTCAGATGAAGGCGCCCGTCATGCCTGCAGACCATGAGAGCTTTGACGGAGGCGTAGTCCCGTTGCTCGCCAATCTAGGTGTGTGTGTGAATACCCTCGAATTTTTATGTCAAAAAGCTGTGCCTAAAATAGTCCTGCGGTCGGTCTGACGAATCTTGATTACTTTAGAATCAATTGCCTGGTGAGCCGCTGCACTCATGTCGCTTTTGCAGTATCCGAGAATTCAGACAGCGGCAACGGTCTTTGAAAGATCGCATCGGCAGCAGTGAGATCAAAAAAGTACTGAGATTATCTTTTTCACATGTCGTCTGCTAACTTGGTGCCTCACTGCCAAACAGTACTTTTCGACATCCCATGAGTTCTCAGGCTTCAAAGCGTTGATGAGCCATCTTCAGCGTGAAAGTAATATTTCTATTCGGCGTTGAGACCCATGTAAACATTTGAGAAGTCAGTTTCAGCAAGCGTACGCTTCCGATTATGCATAATCATCAGGCCTGTAGAGTAATATAAGGGAGGGTAGAGTAGCAAACGGCTAGATATTATTTTGTGGTTGGACCTGTTAGTGATTGGGAATAAGGGGTTCGGGTTAGGGGCTAGGGTTTGGGGTTGGGGTTACGGGTTAGTGTTAGGGCTGGGGTTGGGGGTTAGGGTTAGAGATTGGGGTTAGTGATCATGGTTAGGGGTTAGAGTTAAACCCCCTATTAACACTGGCCCCGTATAGCAGGCGGCTGGGACTAGTATACTGCAGGTACGGCTGTGAAATTAGATCCAACCGTTTAAACGGCTAATAAAAAGCAAATATGGGGGAGAGGGATGGGGCGCTCGGATTTCAGGCGTTATAGTTTAATTATGTCAGCATATTTCCCTATAGGTTTATCGGTAAATATTATGGAAGAACGTCCCATAAAAGTAAACATGCCGACAACTGAGAAGGAGTTTTTTTCACACTGCCATTCAAGGGGATCCGGCGAGCGAACTTCTACATCGCCGCTTAAACGCTGCCATCACGCGCACGTACCCAGTCGCCAAGATAAAACTAGTTTTCACAAGCAATCCACTTCTTCGCCTTTCAGGCCCTTTCAGTGTTCATCTACGCCTTCACTTGGTCCCGTGGGGCAGGTCATATTGGTCGAACAACGAGGCGCTTATCCAAGTAGATGGTAAATAAAGGTGTAACAGTCCGTCTTCAGCGTAATTGTAGCTCACTTGGTTGACAGCGATCACCGGGTAGACGTCAACCCAGCATCCCGGCAAGACAATCCTAATTCCTATCTCAATGGATTCTTCCGATAGCAGACGTAGTGGCCGTACGGTTAGCCACTCCCATCTTGTACTCGCATAAGGCGTTTATACAGGCCGCAAGCTCCCCTGGTCGAAAACGAACTTAACACGTGTGTTCACACTTCCTGCAAGTCACATTACAGCAACGAAACTGAGGCATGGCTAACTATCAGAATCCTTGCCCGTGACAGAACTAGAATATAACCCCTGAACTCTGAAGGCCGTCAATCCTATCCCCTCCCATACTTACTGTTTATTTTATGTTTAGACTTTCGGTACTCCATCCTCTTTTATATTACTGTGCAGGCCTGATTGTGAATAATTGAAAGCCAACGTTTGCTGGACTTGATATCTATATGTTTCCGTGTGTTGCCGTGTAGCAGACTATTTTCTACCTCAATAACCCACACCTTGAAAGGGTCATTCAGACCGGCAGAACTGTCTAGCCGCGAAGAGCTTGTGCTGGCGTTTATTCGAATAGAAATTTCCCACAAGGTGAGATAGTAATCTTCACCAAGATCTGTGAAATGACGGTTTGAGAAGCAGGTCGCTGTGTAACCTGTAGGACTTGTGATCATGAAAAGCTCTCAGTCACCTCGATCCATTTTTGGCTGTTCTTGATCCAACTTCCTACGTCTCCCCCCCCTCATTCGGAGTTTTTGCCGGGAACGGTCATTCGACTTCCATAGTGAAGGTGTTATTAGATTCGGAAAGACGTCTGCCTTTTTCAAAAGTACTGATGATCCAATCGTCGTGTCAGCATATTCAGACAGACGACTCTTGGTTAGCGTAAGCTTATGCACTCCTCATTCTAAACCGTATGTTAAAACCAAATTGGCTCATATTTACTGAAAAGGCTTCTTGCTGTTGTCGTGGCAGCAAATTATTCATCGAGACCTGTGACAGGATTGAGTCATCTAAGATTCATTACGGTGTCACAGACGTAGAGTTTGACACTTTCTCCCAACGAAAGGCCCTCGGGGCGAGGACAAACCCACATGGGCAGTTTACGACAAATGAAAATGTTCCATGAAATATCCCAAACTGACCGACTGGCCTAGAGAGGTAGGCTGATGACTTTTCAGCCATATGTAATACAGCGTACACGTGTTCCTATTATGGGTGCACAGAAATGGGTTGTGGGACCAGCATATGCCAGAAAATTATAAAACTGAGTATTTCTTTTGGTTAAACATTGGAAAAGCTGTCCCTTGGAGCAGATGGCCTTGCGCTTAATTGTACAAGTAGCCACTCCTGTGTTCTAACCCACTCCTAGCAGTAAGCCACCTACCCCTGACCCTAGCACAAACGATAAACCTGAGCCTAGCCTTTACCTCCTAGACTCTGGCTCAAGGTCACTCGTAATTTGTGAGTGCTTATCACTGTCTCCCACCATTTTGGTACGGTTTCGAAGGAAACATTATCGTCATTCAGGCGGAAATGACATGATGCTTGTCTCTTTCTCGTGATCTACACGAATTTGTTGTTAAGACAACTCACTGCCCACCGCTGTTAGATGAATGTACATCCTCTTTCCGGAAATTATATGCAAAAGTTGGCTTCTTGCGTTTCTTTTCTAGGTAATTCGCGTTGTTCTTTCAAGTTTTCCACTTAACGGCGCATGTTACTTCAGATGTTTTCAGTAATTCGACATAATTTATGTATGTACATATACGTGAGCTAAGCAGAGTCTTTGCAGCCCTCATATACAGACATGGATTAAAAAACGTGCGCATGTGTGCGCATAAATACAGCACATTTTGTTAGTTCATATCAAATAAACATTTTTTCGTCCCATAAAATGTCCTGCGTCTATTATCTACTCGGCTATAAAGTCGAGTTGCAAATGGGCCACGGTCAGTTTGATTTCATCCACTTTATTGAAAAGATTCAAATTATTTACTACTGATTTTGACGTCTTTTCGGCTCTGTCGTCAGTGTCCTCCTATTTAATTAAAACTCTGGGAGAGTTATTTGGTTGAAAAACGTTCCATGATGGTTGTTTCGATACAAAATTGGATGTGTCTGCTTCTTGCTACCAATGACGACTTTCAATGGCCTTGGTCGCATTTCCTCTTCATCGCCTCTAAATGTAGGCTCCAAACAGAAGATATTTTGCATTTTAACCCCCTTATCGAGTTTTTGAGTGTCAATTAATAAATTATGGAATGGCAAAAGGTCCTGTTTGGCCCTCTTGTTTGGGATTTTACCAGTAGCTTCAGGAATTCCCTAAACCACCACACAAAGTTATCTTTCAGGGAAAAACCTGTATCTCAATCCTGCCTTCAATTAGTGATGACACGTTGATTCATAGACTTTTGTTCTATCTTTTGTATTGGGCTCACATTGCTCACAAGTGTTGAGTGTAGCGCTTGATTCTCCAAGGTCTATTCGGATCTTTCAATCAAGACGGGTGTGGTTTAAGGTTTGTGGCGTCAAAGTCTGTCACTAAATTGCGCACATGCGTGATGTACGCCGTTACGTTTTCTTCTTTGTTGCCTCACATGGCTTCTTGAATTATAGCCTGATAGATGCATGAAGGGCGAAATGCTAGCGCTCTTTTGTGGTATAGGTAAGTCCAAACGATAACTGTCTACAGTTGTTTTGGAGTCGTCGATTGCTGCTTTTATTTAAATGCAGACGAACTCTGTATGTCCCAGATTTGCCGAACTTAGGAAATGCGAAAGCCAGCTCCACCTCCAAGTTCGCGCATTAATTTCCTCGAAAATTAAACGGTGCAAAGTTCCACCTCCGTCTGTTTTCTTTCTGTTCGATTGTACTTATTTTATTTCGATTTTATCGGCTTACTGACGGTGGTCGCTAGTGATTGCACTTTTTCAATGGAACTTGCCTTACACGTACGAAAATAGCGATGGTAACTTTCTGAAACTATAAAAGTTTCACTCCATGTGCGCCATATGGAATGGACGTAATTCCTTATGTTTATGTCATTTGTGTTCCACGCACCTCTCTGTTATCCATGACGTATTATATACAGACGGGATAGATCGGAGGATAAACTAACACCACTTACATAAGTGACCGATCTCATGAAAAGTTAGCCAAAATTATGAAATGCATTTTCAATTAGGAAGGATTATTTAGGCACGGTTGTAATACTGATCATCTTTCGGCATAATCCTACAATATTTCGGACTTGGTAGGATGTCGGCTTTTAAATATTCTTATTTTTAATATTCTGTAGAAACCGCGCACGGCAAAAAAATGATTACTTATGTAGTATGCGTTTTTCACATTGATGGTCTTATACATTCAAATATATTTTACAAAAAACAGGAACAAAAATATTCTTTCTTTCACTTTTTTGGTGGAGAATCATGTTAAATTCATTATTTATATTCAAAGAAGAAGTATAATTGGGTTTCAAAAAAGTTTCTAACTATGCGATTTTTCCGAGACTATGCAATGTCCATTCATACACCATTGCACCTGTCCGTTCACATTTGCTCATCATTAATGTTCAACATAGTTCGCATCCATCACAAAATTTTATAAACCCAATATGGTATCTTTTTAAAGACATAGAAGAATATATGATTTTCCTTACGCTGAACTCATGCATGTTGTAGACTAAAATCATTAGGCGCTAATGCAACGGCTGATCAGGCTCCAAATTATTCGGGGATAAGCAACTTTTTAAAAACCTAATTATACTCTTTTTAAGTATAAATAATGAAGTTGGCATGATTATCCATGAAATGAGTAAAAGAAAGAATATTTTTATTCATGTTTTGTGCAAAATATATATTTGAATTTGTAAGACCACGAAAAATCATTGTAAAAGATGCATGCTATTTAAGCAGTCATTTTTTACCGAGCGTGGTTTCTACAGGAGATTGAAAATAAGTGTAGTCAAAAGCTGACATCCTGCCGAGTCTGAAATATTATAGGATTATGCCGAAAGAGTATCAGTATTACAACCGCTCTTATGCAATCCTTCCCAATCGAAAACACATTTCAGAATTTCGGCCAACTTTTTTGTGATGGGTCACTAACTGTAGGTAGTGTTTCTTTCCAAATTCAATCTCTGCGGTTAAACAAAGGAAAACTCAGGATAATGCTACTTTGCAAATAACTATGAAAGGATAATTTGCTGTGTACTTTCTAATCACTTTCCTAACTTGTTTAGAAGTCTCCACTTGATTGCTTAACCGACAGTGTCAGGCAGCATGCAGGTTAAAGATCACCTCTTTTGAGTTCTATGCATGAGGTAAACCGACAGTTCGACCACCCTCACCGACGGTGGCCACCGTTGGCCTCAAAGCAGGGACAGTCGCACGCACGTGAGCTATTTAATAATGAGAGTGGACTTTCGCTGCAGCAGCTGCACCCTCATCCACCTGGGCCATCCGGCGCGAAAAAGGCCTGCGCCTAGGCGTGCCACTACAACTCACGTGTAGCATTCACAACTAGTGCGCAGCTCAGGGCAACACTCATACGGCCCGTGGTAGGGCCCACACATTGAGAACCCCTGCGCTCTCGATAACCTTAAGTCGTTTTGTCTCTGGTTTGCTAGTATGAGCAGCCTGGGAGGAAAGGGAGAGGGGTATGTGCGCTGCCTCACGCGAAAGTCGCCACTGCGTTCTGCCCAGCAGAAGGGCGTTTCTAGTCGACTGTGAGTGCCAAACTCATTATCGCCATTGATTATTGGATCAGAATGGCCAAGTCGCATCGCAGCAACGAAACAGGGGCATGGCTAAATGCCAGAATATAACCCCTGACCTCTGAAGGCCGTCAATCCTCCCCACCCCACATACTTACCGTTTATTTGCTGTTTAGACTTTTGGCACTCTATCCTCTTTTATATTACTGTACAGACCTGATTGTGAGTAATTGAAAGCCAACGTTTGCTGGACTTGATATCTATATGTTTTCGTGTGTTGCCGTGGAGCAGACTATTTTCTACCTCAACAATTTTCACCTTGATAGAGCCAATCAGACCGGCAGAACTATCTAGCCGCGAAGAACTAGTGATGACTTTTACTCGAATAGAAATTCCCCACATGGTGGGATAGTAATCTTCACCGAGATCTCTGAAATTGAGGTTTGAAAAGCAGGTCGCCATGTAACCTGCAGAACATGTGATCATGAAAAGCTCTCAGTCACCCCTATCCGTCTTCCACTGTTCTTGACCAAAATTCATACGTCCTCCCGTCATCCGGTGCTTTTGCTAGAAGCGGTCATTCGACTTCCGGTGTGACGGTATTATTACATTTGGAAAGACGTCTGCCTTTTTCAAGAGTACTGATGATCCAATCGCCGTGTCAACATCTTCAGACGGACGACTCTTGGTTAGCTTAAGCTTATGCACTCCTCAATAATTTTAAAACCTTATGTTAAAACCAAATCAAATCGTATTCACCGACGGTGGCCGCCGTGTGCTTCAGACCAGTGAAACGCACCTGAGCGTCATTGCTGACGATGTCCGCCGTGTGTTCCACAGCAAGATGAAGCGGGCACTGTGTGTGAGTCAGTCCGTAGTGAAAGTAGAAGTACACAGAATCTTCCGCACTCACACCCATTAGCATACTTTTAAATTACCGTACTACTTTGCAATGATACAAGCGGTTCCAACATTTGCACTTGGTCGTCTCCTGAGTGGGTCCTTCGAAGGGAGGAAACGTACTTTCTGCATTTATGCCTGATCTGGATTGAGAATGCCTTGTGCATCAGGTCTTGCTTGCCTACCTATAATCACCACTTCCTTGTTGGCCGTCTGAAGCAACGAAGTGCACTGCGTGCCCCGCAAAGTGGGCTCAGCACACATGTCTTACGCGTGAGCTTTTGCTAAAAAAGGCAGGCTTGCGCACCGCCTACCACAATCTCTGCATCAAGACATGTTCAGAACGACCGGATGTGGACTTGAGCGCAAGTATGGACAACCCGTCTACGCGTGCCCCGCACAGCCCAACTTCCGCCACATGTACCAGACTTCAATAGGGACGACTCAGACCTCGCATACAGGCTGTGCAATAAAGACCTGTCCGCCTGACTCCTGGTTTTGGTTCAGCCCGCCTGTAGCATGGTTCTTTGTGTGATCAAGTATCGGTCTTTCGTTGTTGATCTTCCACCCGCTGCCGTCTCTTTGCAAGTCGGACTGCCTCGAGCCGACTTGACGGCCGTCCAACATCGCAGCATAGCTCAGAAGAGTTTTACTCTAAGCTGCAACTTCAATTACTTCCTTCGCTGTGGATATCTCTATGGATCGTCTATAGTATATTTTGGTCCAATTGGCGATTGGATAAGATGCTGGCTTTTAATTCTCCACCGTCTTTTGTCCTCCACTAAATTCCAGGAGAGGAGTATTTCACGAAGTATTAAGAGTGCTTGTTCGAAATATGCTCAATGCAAATAAGTGAAAAACTACAGTGATACTTATGCCCAAGGCTGTGATTTTATAATTCGTTGCCAGCGTCCCATATGCAAATCAGTATTTTGCACTATTAATTTGACTGATTTTGGCATAGTACTGAACGAACGAACTGAACTTTCACCACATATATCTAAGAAATTTTGATTAAGATTGATTAGATCAGAGTTGCTTTGACCCTAATTCGAGAGCCTGATGCAACGCTGCGCTTCCCGCGTGCACCAGTACCAGTCTGGTTCTTGGCCAATCAGATCTATCCAAACCGGCCTAGGAACTTCAAGGCCGCGAAGCCGGACGTGCCCCCCCCCCTCCTTTTCCAGCTACCAACTTGCTCCAACCTATTTTTTTCATTTTTTGCGAATATTCCTATGTTACATTTGAAAAGTTAACGTGGCAAACACGTGCTTTCGTGAACTCATCACACTGCCAACACAGTTACATTGAAATTGAAAATATAAGAAGCACACAGGGTTGATAAGTGACTCATGGTTCTATAAACACCGATCGTTCCCACACCCCTCACATGGCGAGGTCAGCGTGTTATAATCATTGGACAAGCGGGGGCGATGCAGGTTGTTATCGATGTTTGTAAGTCGGGTACGTGGAGCACGCATCACTGCCATCAGGGGATTAGGTCTGAGTATGATAACCATCCGTGGTCACCGTTTTCCACGGAAGACAGAGCGCCTGCATCATCGTCGGCAACGACGGTTGAACTGTCAGAGCAAGAGGGAGGAGGAGGGTGACAACGGCTGTGAGTCATGTTTTTAATTCGGGTACTCTGAGCACACATCACTGCCATTGGGGAGTTGAGACAGCGTGTAATAATCATCTGGGGTCGGTGTTGGCCACGGAGACGATCGCCTGTGTCAGCGTCTTTTGGCAACATGGCACTGGACCGGCTAGCCGCATAGCCACTGCCTCGGCTGTAGCTAACACCCGTTGGCATAGGCCTCTGGAGCAACTTGTAGGTATCCGTTAGGCAACTTGAAAGGCTTCTTTGGCATCGACCCGGTGATTCGTATCGTCAAGATGCGCGAGAATAGAACTCGAGATCGATTTCTATTCACCTCTGCCTAGCCAGGCCGGTGCCCTTAACGTACTGTCTTTTTCAGGCATTTCGTTGTACGACCACTGCATCCCGTTCCACAGGTGAAAGTAAATGAGTAGACGCACATCGATGTGGCCTGCATCGAGGTCGCCTGCTGCGTCCCCTCCTACGCTTGGGAGGTAAAGACCGACCACCTTTGCAGGTCACATCGATGTACAGTAGGTGGGCTAACTCGTGCAATTTCAACCGAAATCCCGAAATGCGTTTCTGTTTCAAAAAGATTAATTAAGTAGAGTTATAAAATTAATCATCATGCAACATAATTCTATAATAATTCAGCTACCTCAAGGTGACAGCTTTCGACTGAACGTCTTTCCAGATGCATGCAAAAACTATACTCTGCGAAAAACAACTACTAGCGTAACATGCGTTTTTCCCATTGATTTTCGATGCCTTTACAAATTCAACTATATTTCATGGAAAGCATTTGTAAAAATATTTACCCTTTCACATATTCGGTAGAAAATTATGTCTTCTTCTGATTTTATATTATAAGGAAGGGTATAATTCGGTTTTCAATGACTTTTCCAAGTCTAGAAAAATTTTGAACCCGACTTTCTGTTACACTTGCATTCAGGGTTTACAAACTACAAGCCTTATATTTTCCAGGTACGGAAAACCGTACATTTTTCTACGGTATTAGGAGGAGACTATAGGGCGTTCATTAAATTTAGCGGTGTATTTGAGCCATATTTTAAACTGTACAAGCAACGCTAGTAAACGCAGATACACGATGTTTTATGAACGGCCACTTCACGGTATTAAAAAAACTCACAATTAGAAACTTTTTAAAACCATATTATAGCTTTCCTTCGAGTATAAAGTTGGAAAAAGACGTCAGTTTCTACCGAATGATGAGAAGAATGAATCTTTTTATAAATGTTTCCTATGAAATATAATTGACTTTTGAAGGACATCGGAAATCAACGAGAAAAGTGCATGTTACTTAAGAAGTCATTTTTTACAGAGTGTAGTTTTTACACGCAGCCAAAAATGTTCAGTCAAGAGCCGGCATCTTGAAGTAACTGAATTTTTATAGAATTACGCTGCATGATGATAAGTTTAACAATCCTACATAATTACTGTTTTCGAAACGAAAACGCATTTCGGAATTTCGGTTGACATTTAATGAGTTAACCCACCTACTGTATATTTACTCATTCACTTGCTCCTGTAGAGTGAGCTAAATCGACCGTAGAACGTGATGCCTGGAAAAGAGAGTAGGTGAACGCAGAGGTGATAACCGATCGATTCCGATTTTAGTTTTTGCACATCTTGTGGATACGAATCACCGAGATGATGTCAAATAAGCATTTCTGTCTGTCTACCGGACACCAAAAAGCTTAAGTCAGTTTAAGTCAGTTTATTAAGGGAATGAGGCTTTCGCTCTTGAGCTCCCTATTCATATCGATAAACAGAAATAAAGTCATCAATTACATCAGCAAATGCGAAAAGTTAAGAAGTTAGCGGTAAGTGTGAGCTAAGCGCAAACTGCCGCCGCTGAAACAATCGTTATTATATGTACAGTAGGTTCTCAACAAATGAGCGTCTAGTCTGCACTTAAAGGATTTGACACTTTCGGAAAGAACGACGGCATCAGGGAGTCCATTCCATGCCCCGATGACCCTGTGAGAGATGGCGTTCCGTCGGACGTCCGAATGAGCCCGCTTCCTTTGCAGTTTGAACGGATGACCACGCAGACGGTCAGTCCGGGCCAATTCAAAGAATTCATCAAAGTCTAGGGCACACTCACGGCTTCTGACAATCCTGTAGGTTTGAATGAGATCGCCGCGCAGTTGCCTGTAATTTAGAGGAAACAGATTTAGTTCGGTCAGCCTGGTTTCGTAAGGCAAATGATGAAGATTCTTGACCATCTTCGTAGCCATCGCCTGTACTCTTTCCAGTCGTTGATAATCTTTCTTTAACCACGGTCGCCAGGCCTGGACTGCATACTCTAAGTGAGACCGGACGAACGCCCCATAGGTTTTTCCAAACAGCTCTTTTCGATCTGCACAAATCCTCGCCTCAGCGCAAATAACACCCTTATCGCACTTTTGGCTGCCCTTTGACACTGTGAAGATGGTTTCAGCGAGGAGGTCATTAGGACGCCCATGTCTTTCTGTTCCACAACATTTGAAGGAGGCTGACCACCAAAGACGTATTGAAAGGAATCGTGCTCCTTACTGGTCCGTCTGGTGCGGAGTCTCAGGACCACACAGTTGTCCACATTAAAATTAAGGAGCCAATGAGCTGACCAACTCTTCAGGCGGTTGAGACTGTCTTGAAGCGCGTACCTATCTGCGTCAGATCTGATGGGTCTCCACAGCTTAACATCGTCAGCAAACATGATGGCGCTGCATCCCAGGCCGTCGACGCAGTCGTTAATGCAAACCAGGAATAGCAACGGCCCTAAGACGGAGCCCTGGGGTACACCACTTAGAACGGGAGTAGGAGTTGACCTTGAGGCCTCAGTGCACACGGTTTGCGATCTCCCGGTAAGAAAATCTGTTATCCATGTCAGCAGCGTTCCTCTTATCCCAATTCCAGAAAGTTTGTAGATTAGGCGTTTGTGTGGGACGCTGCTCCAGAACTCTACGCCAACGCGTGTTACCTACAGCCGAGGCAGTGGCTGTACGGTTAGCGAATTCAGTGCTATCTTTTCACGGGCGCTCTGCCTTCCGTGTCCAACGCCGCCCCAATCCCTTAATGGCAGTGATGTGTGCTCCGCATACCCGACTTACAAACATCATGCACAGCCTGTATCATCCCTCCCCCCGCGCCTCTTGACAAAATCATCATAGCACACCGACCTCGCCATGCGGGTGGCGTGGGAACGATGAGTGTTAATAACCTCTAAGTCACGTATAAACCCTGTGAACTTCGCATATTTTTAACTTCAATGTAACTGTGTTGGCACGATGATGAGTCACCGAAAACACCTATTCTCCACTTATTTTGTATTGAATACAGTGCTCTCTCTACTGGCGTTGACCTTTTCCCCTTTCTATTCGGATCGGGCCTGAAGGTCGCAGTAGCTAGGGATTTCCCGTGGCTTTAACCCTCCCAAAAGAGCGTAACCACGTCTATCTAACTGCGCATTGTGTGATTTGGCAGGACGGCGTCAGACCAGCCAGAAAACCATTCCCTGAGTGGACACAGACTGAAAGGAGGTATAATGGCAGCTTATAGGGATCTTGATAGAACCAAGTGAAGTGTGACTGTTTACAAAATAGAAAGCGATTGATGCACGTGTGTAAGGAGGGGATGGTTGGATCAATACTACTCACTATAACGGTGTCCTGTCAATTGCGGGTTTGTCAGTTGCCGGTCCACAATTTGTGTGTGCAGGAGTTCTAATGGTAAGCACAGGCACTTTGACGGCGGGGGACAAGTTTCTGTGCACGAAAACAATCTAATCTGATTTCATCAGTACGCCCATGGATCTTCAGTCTGTTTGTTCGAACCTTACGCCTGTTGATGCACATGTAATGACAAGTGAAGCGCAGGCGACGGGCACCCATCAGACTAAGCATCGTGCAAAATCCTTTCTAATGACATGTGACTGTTCCGGGACCAGAAAAGTGCACATCACGCGTTTCAAACATATAAGTACACCTACATAGCTCCTAACTCGGTGAAACCAGCTAGCACTCACCGGGGGAAAGATTTCAAAGCATGTTGGGGACCAGCAGAGGACAATTCTCGAGTCGGTCAAAAACGAAATTTTTCGTAGATCGGGTTTTTGTCATGCTTCAGGATGCCCTCCATGCCTTTCCCTAGGACGACCTCTTGTCATATTCCAGAAAACTTTCAATAGGCACACGCCTATGTTCCTATGGATTGTCATAAGTGTGGTGGATCCAGCAAATGTCCATTTGCGTCGACACGCATGAAGTGATTCCTTGAATGATTTTGTTGGAGGATGCGGATATACGCATTTGATCAATGAGGTTGACTGACGGACTAGGAGTAGTAATAAAATCTGTAAATACCGGAAATATTATAAATGTATATTCATAATGAATTGACCATGTTGAACAAATCTCCGAAGCCGGTTCACCAGTTCGTCCTCAGATGTGCGCGTAATGTACAAAAACAGTTTCCTACTTGATCATGCTAACGTAATTCTGTAGTTGACCCTGCCTGAGCCAATATACGTCAACTTTATCCCCTTATCCTGTCGGGATTAGCTGTGCTCGTTCCCAATAGTATCTAGGAATTTTGTAAGTGTCATCTGAAGGAGTGTGTTTGTTGATTCAGGCCTTATCTGATAACAGTGTCACCAGGAATGCACGTAAACTCGCCGTTAGGTATACGCCAACAGTTCGAGATTTCTCTCATGCTCCATATATATGGGTGTGTGTGAACAAAATAGATAGAGAGCATTACGGGATGATATAGTGAAAGGATAAGAATCGTCAGTAAAATCGATTTCGACTCGTAAGAGGAGTTCGGCTCCTCCGTAAGTCCCAACGTTTTCTATGCGACTTCTGGTACGTGAAGTCCAGAGAATAGTTAAGGTAATATTTCCAGAAATTATTCAATACAGGATTTAAAGGTGTACCAGACACTTAAATCCATGTCCTGCACTTGCTATTTTCTGAACTTAATACCTTGGCTATGCTTTCTCGTACGCATGCCAGAAACCGCATAGAGAACGTTGGGAGACCCATTGAGGAGCCGAACCCCTCGCAGCTGTCACAAAGCGGCAGAACATCGCGAAACACGTGCCTGGGCTTTTGGCTGGTATCCATGTCGGGAGTATGTTATGATAATCTGTCAAATAAAAGTGTACTACTAGTGGCACCACTTGTTCGATGGATGACATTACGTGGTTATTTCATAGTTGTTGATTGTTGTTTACTCAAATGTTCATTGCAATTTCAGGTCTGACCCCGAAAAGTCGCGACTGGGACACACGTTCCTCATTTAACAGCTTCTGATATCACTATTATCAGTATCAGTATATTTTAGGGAAAGTAGGTGTGTACCTTTGAAATCCCTTTTTGGTTACATGCGGAGGATATATATGGAGGAAATGGAAAGGAAGTAACATGAAAGAAATGCGAGCGGAATAGCAAAAACTGTACAGATAAACACAGAATGTCTTGCGTTAACAGAATTTAGAGGGACATTAACTTGCTTTGTTAATCAAATACAGCGGACAGTTGATGCACACTTAAGATACGGGAAAAGATGTAAAATTGTTTAGT